>JAVLSZ010000081.1:1162500-1252500 GCA_032313775.1 Urocyon cinereoargenteus
CTAACACGCACCCTAAACCTACACCTAACCGTAACCCTATCCATAACCCTTACCCGTACCCTAACCCTAACCCATAACCTAACACTAACCCTAACCTTAACCGTAACCCTAACCCGTAACCTAATCCTAAAACTAACCCGTACCGTAACCCTAACCCTAACCCGTATCATGACCTTATCCCTAATCCTAACCCTGACCCTAAACCTAACCCTTACCTGTACCCTAACCCTAACCCGCACCTATCCCTAACCCTAACCCTAACCCGTACCCAACCCTAATTCGTACCCTAACCCTAACCGCAACCCGTACCCAAACCCTAAGAGTAACTCTAACCCATACCTTAGCGCTAACCCTAACCCTTACCGTAACACTAACACGCACCCTAAACCTAAACCTAACCATAACCCTAACCATAACACTTACCCGTACCCTAACCCTAACCCATACCCTAACCCTAACCCTAAACGTAACCGTAACCCTGACCCATAACCTAACCCTAAAATTAACCCGTACCCTAACCCCAACCCTAACCCTAACCCTAACCCATACCGTAACCCTACCCGGACCTAAATCGTACCCTAACACGTACCCTAACCCTCAACAGTAACCTAAACCTAAACCTAACCCTAAACTTATCCCGTACACTAAACCTAAACTGTACCCTAAAACTAACCCTAACCTGTAACCTAAACCTAACCCTAACCCTAACCCTATCCGTACACTAAACCTAACCCTAACGCTAACACTAACCCTATCCCATACTCTAAGCCTAACCCTAACCCTAACCCTAACACTAACACTAACCCTAAATTGTACTCTAACCCGAACCCTAACACTAAATGTAACCCTAACCCGTAATCTAACCCTAACCCGTACCCTAACACTAACCCTAACCCTAACACTATCCCTAACCCGTACCCTAACACTAAATGTAACCCTAACCCGTACCCAAACCCTAACCCTAACACGTACCCTAACCCTACCCTAACCCGCACACTAAAACTAACCCTAACCCTAGACCTAACACGTACACTAAACCTATCCTGTACCGTAACATTAACCCTAACCCGTAACGTAACCCTAACACTAACCCTAACCCTAACCCTAACCCTAAACCTAAACCTAACCCGTAGACTAACCCTAACCCGAACCCTAACCCTAACCCTAACTCTAAACGTACCCTAACCCTAACCCGAACCCGTACCCTAACACTAACCCTTACCCGAACCCTAAACCTAACCCATAACCTAACCCTAAACGTAACGTTAACCCGTACCCAAACCCTAACCCTAACACGTACCCTAACCCTAACCCTAACTCTAACCCGCAAACTAAACATAACCCTAACCCTAGACCTAACACGTACACTACACCTATCCCGTACCGTAACCTTAACCCTAAACCGTACCGAAACCCTAACCCAAACCCTAACCCTAACCCTAACCCGTACACTAACCCTAACCCTAACCCTAAACTTACCCTAACGCTAACCCTAACCCTAACACTAACACTAACCCTAACCCATACTCTAACCTAACCCTAACCCTAAACCTAATCCTAACCCGTACTCTAAACCTAACCCTAACCCTAACCCTAACCATAACCCTAACACTAAACCTAACACGTAATCTAACCCTATACCTAACCCTAACACTAACTCTAACACCCTACTATAACTGTAACCCTAAACCTAAACCTAACCCTAACCCTAACTCTTACCGTAACCCGAACTCGTAACCTAACCCTAACCCTAACCTTAACCTAACCCTAACCCTGACCCTAACCCTAAACCTAATCCCGTACCCTAACCATAACCCTAACCCGCATCCTAAACCTAACCCTAACCCTAGACCTAACCCGTACCCTAACCCTAATCCGTAGCCTATCACTAACCCGATGCTTAACCCTAACCCACACCCTAAACCTAACCCTAACCCTAGACTTAATCTGTACCCTAAACCTATGCCGTAACCTAACCCTAACGCTAACTATACCCTAACCCTAACACTAACACTAACCCTAATCCTAAACCTATCCCGTACACTAACCCTAACCCTAACCCTAACCCGTAGCCTAACCCTAACCCTAACCCTAAACCTAACCCTGACCCTAACCCTAACCCTAATCCCTTACCCTTACCCTAACCCTAACCCTAACTCGCATCCTAAACCTAAATGTAACCCTAACCCTAACCCGTACCATAAACCTAACACTAACCCTACCCGTACAAAAACCCTAACACGTACACTAACCCTAACCCGATGCCTAACCCTAACCCACACACTAAACCTAACCCTAACCCTAGACCTAAACCGTACCCTCAACCTATCTCGTACCCTAAACCTAATGCTAACCTGTACCCTAACCCTAACACTAACACTAACACTAATCCTAACCCTATCCCGTACACTAAACCTAACCCGTACCCTAACCCTAACCCATACCATTACACGTACCTTAACCCTAACCCTAACACGTACCCACACCCGTAACCTAAACTTAACTCTAACCTGTACGCTAACACGTACCATAACCCTAACCCTAATCCTAACCCTAACCATAAACCTGACCCATACCTATCCCTCACCCTAAACCATACCGTAATCCTAACTCGTACCCCAACACTAACCCTTACCCTAACCCCTAACCCTAACCCTACACCATACCCTAAACCTAACCCTAACCCTAACTCGTACCCTAACCCTTACCCTAAACCAGACCCTAACCCTAACCCGTACCCTAACCTTAATCCGTACCAAACCCTAACCCTAAACTTAAACCTAACCCTAACCCGTACAGTAACCCTAACTTGTACCATAAACCTAACCCTAACTCAAAACCTAACCCTAACCCTAACTCTAACCCTAAACCTAACCCGTACCCTAACCCTAAACGTAACGATAACCTGTACCCAAACCCTATCCCTAACACTAACCCTAACCCTAAACTTGACCCTAAACCTAAACCTAACACTTACACTAACCCTAAACCTAACCCTAACCCGCACCCTATACTTAACCCTAACCCGTACCATAACCCTAACCCATAAACTAAACCTAACCCCAACCCTAAACTTAACCTGTAGGCTAACCCTATCCCGTACCCTAAACCTAACCCTAACCCGTAAACTAACCCTAAACCTAACCCTAAGCCTAACCCATACATTATCTCTAACCCTAACCCTAACACTAACCCTACACCGTACTCGAACCCTAACCCTAACCTTAACCCTAACCATAACCCTAACCTGTACCCTAAACCTAACCCTAACCCTAACACTAACCCTAACCCATACTCTAACCCTAACCCTAACCCTAACACTAACCCTACCCCGCACCCTAAAATTAACCCTAACCCTAACCCTAACCCGTACCCTAACCCTAACCCTAAAACTAACCCTAACACTAACCCTAACCGTACTCTATCCCTAACCCTAACCCTAACCCTAACCGTATTCTAACCCTAAACCTAACCCTCACCCTAAACCTATCCCGTACTGTAACCCTAAACCATACCATAACCCTAAACCTAACCCGTACCCTAAACCTAACCCTAATTCGTACCCTAACCTAACCCTGACCCTAACCCTAATTCTAACCCGTATACTTAACCTAACCCATACTCTAACACTAAACCTAACCCTAACCCGTACCCTAAACCTAACCCTAACCCTAAACCCAAATCTAACCCTAACCCTAACCCTAATCCTGACCCTAACCCTAAGCTAACCCTTACCCTAAGCCTAACCCATACCCTAACCCTAAAACTAATCCTAACCCTAACCCTAACCCGTACACTAAACCTAACCTTAACCCTTAACCTAACCCGTAACCTAACCCACCCTAACCCGTACCCAAACCCTAACAGTAACCCTAAATCATACCCTAGCGCTAACACTAACCCTAACCCTAACCCTAACCATTACCCGTACCCTAACCCTAACCCATTCCCTAACCCTAACCCTAAACTTAACCGTAACCATGACCCGTACACTAAACCTAAAATTAACCCGTACCCTAGCCCAACCCTAACCCTAACCTGTACCCTAACCCTAACCCTAACCCTAACCCACACCAAACCTAACCCTAACCCGTAACCTAAGCCTAACCCTAACCCTAAACTTAAAACGTACGTTAACCCTATCCCGTACTCTAAACCTAACCCTAACCCGTAACCTAACCCTAAACCTAACCCTAAGCCTGAACCGTACATTAACCCTAACCCTAACACTAACACTAACCATACCCCGTACTCTAACCATAACCCTAACTCTAACCCTAACCCGTACCCTAACCCTAACCCTAACCCTAACCCTAACACTAACACTAACCCTACCCAGTACTCTAACCGTAACACAAACCCTAACCCTAAACCATACCCTAACCCTAACGCTAACCCTAACTCTAACCTAACCCTAACCCTAATACACCGTACTCTAACCCTAACCCTAACCCTAACCGTACTCTAACCGTAACCCTAACCCTCATGCTAACCCTAACCCGTACTGTAAACCTAACCGGTACCATAACCCTAACCCTAACCCGTACCCTAAACCTAACCCTAACTCGTACCCTAACCCTAACCCTAACCATGACCATAACCCTAACCCTAACCAGTACCCTAAACCTAAACCATACTTTAAACCTAACCCTAATGCTAACTTGTACCCTAAACCTAACCCTAACCCTAACTCGTACCCTAAACCTACCCTAACCGTGACCCTGCCCCTAACCTTAACCCATACCCTAAGCATAACCCATACCGTAACCCTAAACCTAAACCTAAACCTAACCCAAACCCGAACCCTAAACGTAACCCTAACCCTCTACCTAACCCATACCCAAACCTATTTCGAACCCTAACCCTAAACCTAACACGTACAGAAACCCTAACAGTAACCCTAACCCAACCCTAGCGCTAACCCTAACCCTAACCCTGACCCTGACCCTAAAACTAACCCTATCCCGTACCTTAACCCTAAACCGTACACGAACCCTAACCCTAAACCTAACCCATACCCTAACGCTAAACGTAAACCTAGCCCGTACCCAAACCCTAACCCGAACTTTAACGTTAACCCTAACCGGTACCCTAACCCTACCCGTAGCCTAATCCTAACTCTAACCCTAACCCCTAACCCTAAGCCTAAACCTAACCCTTACCCAATCACGTACCCAAACGGTAAACCTAACCCGTACCCTAACACTAACCCAAACCCCTAATCTAACCCTAACCATAACCCTTAACCGTAACCTAACCCTAACCCATAACCTAACCTTAAACATAACCCTAATCAGTACCTAAACCTAACCCGTACTGTAACACTAACCCGTACCATAACCCTAACCCTAACCCTCAAACTAACACTAACCCGTACTATAACACTAACCCGTACCATAACCCTAACCCTAACCCGTACCCTAAACCTAACCCTAATTCGTACACTAACCCTAACCCTGACCCTAAACCTAACCCTAACCCGTACCCTAATCCTATCCCAAACCCTAACCCTCACCTAAACCGGACCCTAACCCGTACCCTAACCCTAACGCGCACCTAAACCTAACCCTAAACCGTACCCTGAACCTAACCCATAACCTAAACCTAACCATAACCCTAAACTTAACCCTTACACTAAACCTATCCCTACCCTAAACCTAACCCTAACCCGTTCCCTAACCCTAACCCTAACCCTAACACTATCCGTACTAACCCTAAACCTAACACAAACACTAACCCTAACCAGTACTCTAACCCTAACCCTAAACCTAAACCTAACCCTAACCCGTACTCTAACCCTAACCCGGACCCTAACAATAACCCTAAACCTAACACTATCCCTAACCCGTACCCTAACCCTAAAAGTAACCCTAACCCGTCCCCAAACACTAAGCCTAACACGTACCCTAACACTAACCCTAACCCTTACCCTAACCCATACCCAAACGGTAAACCTATCTTGTACCTTAACACTAACCCAAACCCGTACTCTAACCCTAACCCTAACCCTAACTCTAACCCTACCCGTGCTCTAACACTAACCGTAACCCTAACCCTAACCCGTACCCTAACCCTAAACCTAACTCTAAACCTACCCTAACACTAACCCTACCCCGTACTCTAACCCCAACCCTAACCCGTACTCTAACCCTAAACCTAACCCTAACCCTAACCCTAACCCTAACCCTAACACTAACCCTAACCTGTACTCTAACCCTAACCCTAACTCTAACCCTAACCCTAACCTAACCGTATTCTAACCCTAACCCTAAACCTCACACTAACCCTAACCCGTCCTGTAAACCTACCCCGTACCATAAACCTAATCCTAACCAGTACACTCACCCTAACCCTATTTCGTACCCTAAACCTAACCCTAACCCTGACCCTAACCCTAACCCTAACCCGTACCCTAAACCTAACCCATACCCTAACCCTAACCCTATCTCGTACCCTAAACCTAACCCTAACCCGTACCCTAATACTAACCCTAACCCTAAACCTGACCCTAACCCTAAACCTAACCCGTACCCTAAGCCTAACCGATACCCTAATCCTAACACTAACCCTAACCCTAACACTAATCCTACCCTGTACTATAAACCTAACCATAACCCTAACACTAACCCCTACCCGTACCCTAACCCTAACACTAACACTAACCCGTACTCTAACCCTAACCCTAACGCTAACCCTAACCGTACTCTAAACGTAACCCTAACCCTCACCCTAACCCTAACCCGAACTGTAACCCTTACCGGTATCATAACCCTAACCCTAACCCGTACCCTAAACCTAACCCTAACTCGTACCCTAACCCTAACCGTAACCATGACCATAACCCTAACCCTAACCGGTACCTTAAACCTAACCCATACTTTAAACGTAACCCTAACCCTAACCCGTACCCCAAACCTAACCCTAACCCTAACTCGTACCCTAAACCTACCCTAACCTTGACACTAACCCTAACCCTAACCCATACCCTAAGCATAACCCATACCCTAACCCTAAACCTAAACCTAACCCTAACCCGAACCCTAAACGTAACCCTCACCCTCCACCTAACCCGTACCCAAACCTATCCCGTACCCTAACCCTAACACATACGCAAACCCTAACAGTAACCCTAACCGATAACCTAGCGCTAACCCTAACCCTAACCCTAACCCGGACCCTAAACCTAACCCTAACCCTGACCCTAACACTATCCCTATACCGTACCCTAACCCTAAACCGTACACGAACCCTAACCCTAAACCTAACCCATACCCTAACACTAAACGTAACCCTAGCCCGTACCCAAACCCTAACCCGAACCTTAACCCTAACCCTAACCCGTACCCAAACCCGACCTGTAGCCTACTCCTAACTCTAACCCTAACCCCTAACCCTAAGCCTAACCCTAACCCTTACCCTAACCCGTACCCAAACGGTAAACCTAACCCGTACCCTAACACTAACCAAACCCGTACTCTAACCCTAAACCTAACCCAAACCAGCACCCTTAACTTAACCCTAACCCTAACCCGTACTATAACCCTAAACCTAACCCTAAACCTAAACCTAACCTTAACTCATACTCTAACCCTATCCCATAGCCTAACACTAACTCTAACCCTAACCCCTAATCCTAACCCTAACCCTATTCTTTACCCTATCCCATACCCAAACGGTACACATAACCCGTACCATAACACTAACCCAACCCGTACTCTAACCCTAACCATAACCCTAACCATAACCCTAAACCGCACCCTAAACTTAACCCTAACCCTAACCCTAAACTTAACCGTTAACCATACCCTAACCCTAACCCACACCCTAAACCTAACCCTAACTTTAACCGCAACCTTAAACCGTAACCTAACCCTAAAACTAACCCGTACCCTAACCCCAACCCTAACCCTAACCCATAACCTAACACTAATCCTAACACTAACCCTGACCCTAAACTTAACCCTAACCCGTACACTAACACTAACACTAACCCTAACCCGCACCCTAAACCTAACCCTAACCCATACCCTAACCCTACCCCGTTACCTAAACCTAACCCTAAACCTAAACTTAACCCGTACGCTAACCCTATCCCATACCCTAAACCTAACCCTTACCCGTAACCTAACCCTAAACCTAACCCTAAGCGTAACCCGTACATTAACCCTAACCTTAATCCTAACACTAAACCTACTTCGTAATCTAACCCTAACCCTAAACCTAACCCGTACCCTAACCCTAACCTAAACCTTTCTCTAACCCCAACACTAACCCTAACCCTTACTCTACCATAACCCTAACCCTTACCTTAACTATACTCAAACCCTAACCCTAACCCTCACCCTAAACCTAAACCGTACTGTAACCCTAACCCGTAACATAACCCTAACTCTAACCCGTACCCTAACCCTAACCCTAACTCATAGCCTAACACTAAACCTGACCCTAACCCTCACCCGTACCCTAAACCTAACCCGTACCCTAACCCTCAACCTAACCCTAAGCGTACCCTAAACCTAAACCTAACCCTGACCCTAACCCTAACCCGTACCCTAAACCTAACCCATACCCTAAACATAATCCTAAACCTAACCCTAACCCTAACCCTACCCTAAACCTAACCCTAACCCTTGACCTAACCCATACCCAACGCTATCTCGTACCTTAACCCTAACCCTAACCCGTACCCAAACCCTAACAGTAACCCTAACCCATTCCCTAGCGCTAACCCTAACCCTAAACCTAATCCTTACCCGCACCCGAAACCCAAACCTAACCCTAACCCTAACCATAACCCTTACCCGTACCCTAACCCTAACCCATACCCTAACACTAACCAAAACCTTAACCGTAACCCTAACCCATACCCTAAACCTAAAACTAAACCGTACCCTAACCCCAACACTAACCCTAACCCGCACATAAAACTAACCCTAACCCATACCCTAAACGTAACCCGTAACCTAAACCTAACCCTAACCTAACCCTACCCTGAACTCTAACCCTAACACAAACCCTAACACTAACCCGTACTCTACCCTAACCCTAACTCTAACCCTAACACTAACACTAACCCGTACTCCAACCCTAACACAAACCCTAACCCTAACCCGTACCCTATCCTAACCCTAACCCTAACCCTAACACTAACCCTAACCCGAACCCTAAACCTTACCCTAACCCTAACCATAAACCTAACCCTAACCCTAACCCTAACCGTACTCTAACCCTAAACCTTACCCTCACCCTAACCCTAACCCGTAATGTAAACCTAACCCGTATCATAACCCTAACCATAACCCTATACTTAACCGAAACCCTGACCCGTACCCTAACCCTAAAAATAACCCGTACCCTAACCCCAACCCTAACCCTAACCTGTACCCTAACCCTAACCCGTAACCTAAACCTAACCCTAACCCGAAACTTAACCTGTACGCTAACCCTATCCCGTACCCTAAACCTAACCCTAACCTTTACCCTAAACCTAACCCTAACCCTAACCCTAACCCTATCCATTATCTAACCTTAACCCTAACCCTAAACCTAACACTAACCCTAACCCGTACTCTAACCCTAACCCTAAAACTAAATGTAACCCTAACCCGTACTCTAAACCTAACCCGTTCCCTAACACTAACCCTAACCCTAACATTATCCCTAACCCCTACTCTAACCCTAAACCTAACCCTAACTCTAACTCTAACCCGTACTATAACCCTAAACCTAACCTTAACCCTAAACTTAACACTAACCCATACTCTAACCCTATCCCATAGCCTAACACTAACTCTGACCCTAACCCCTAACCCTAACCCTAACCCTTACCCAAACCCGTACTCAAACGGTAAAAGTAACCAGTACCCTAACACTAACCCAAACCCGTACTCTAACCCTAACCCTAACCCTAACCCTAACCCTAAACAGCACCCTAAACTTAACCATAACCCTAACCCTAACCATAACCCTTAACTGTACCTAACCCTAACCCTAACTCGTACCCTAACCCTAACCCGTACCCTAACCCGTACCTTACCCTAACCCTATCCGTACTCTAACCCTAACCCTAACCCTATCCCGTACTCTAAACCTAACCCTAGCTCTAACCCTAACCCGTACCCTAACCCTAAACCTAACCCTAACACTAACACTACCCCGTACTCAAACCCTAACCCTAACACTAACCGTAACCCGAACCCATACCCTAAACCTCACTCTAACCCTACCTCGTTCCCTAAACCTAACCCTAACCCTGACCCTAACCCTAACCCTAACCCGTACCCTAAACCTAACCCATACCCTAACCCTAAACCTAAAACTAACCCTAACCCTATCCCGTACCCTAAACCTAACCCTAACCCTTGTCCTAACCCGTACCCAACCCTATCCCGTATCCTAACTCTAACCCTAACCCGTACCCAAACCCTAAGAGTAACCCTAACCCATACCCTAGCGCTAAACCTATACCTAACCCTAAGCCTAACCCGCACCCTAAACCTAAACCTAACCGTAACCCTAACCATAACCCTTACCCGTACCCTAACCCTAACCCAAAACCTAACACTAACCCTAACCTTAACCATAACCCTAACCCGTACCCTAACCCTAAAACTAACCCGTACCGTAACCCCAACCCTAACCCTAACCCGTACCATAGCCCTATCCCTAAACCTAACCCTGACCCTAAAGCTAACCCTAACCCGTACCCTAAGCCTAACCCGCACCTAAAACTAACCCTAACCCGTACCCTTACCCTAACTGAACCTTAACCCTAACCCTAACCCGTATCCTAACCCTACCCGTAGCCTATTCCTAACTCTAACCCTAACCCCTAAACCTAAGCCTAACCGTAACCCTTACCCGAACCCATACCCAAACGGTAAACCTAACCCATACCCTAACACTAACCCAAATTCGTACTCTAACCCTATCCGTAACCCTAACCCTAACCCTAACCCGCACCCTAAACTTAACCCTAACCCTAACCCAAACCATAACCCTTAACCGTAACCTAACCCTAACACATACCCTAACCCTAACTCTAAACTTAACCATAACCCTAAACCGTACACTAACTCTAAAACTAACCCAAACCCTAACCTCAACCCTAACCCTAATCCGTAACCTAACACTAAACCTAACCCTAACCCTGACCCTAAACCTAACCCTAACCCTTACACTAACCCTAAACCTAACCCTAACCCGCACCCTAAACCTAACCCTAACCCGTACCCTAACCCTAACACGTAACCTAAACCTAACCCTAACCCTAAAGTTAACCCGTACCCTAAACCTATCCCTTACACTAAACCTAACCCTAACCCGTATCCTAACCCTAAACCTAAAGCTTAGCCTAACCCGTTCATTAACCCTAACCCTAACACTAACCCGTACCCTAACACTAAACCTAACCTGTACTCTAACCCTAACCCTAACCATACTCTAACCCTAACCGTAACCCTCACCCTAACCCTAACCCATACTGTAACCCTAACCCGTACCATAACCTTAACGCTAACCCGTACCCTAACCCTAACACTAATTCGTACCCTAACCCTAACCCTAACACTGACCCTAAACCTAACCCTAACCCGTACCCTAAACCTAACCCGTACTTTAACCCTAACCCGAACCCTAACCCGTACACTAAACCACCTCTAACACTAACTCGTATCCTAAACCTAAACCTAACCCTGACCGTAACCCTAACCCTAACCCATATCCTAAGCATAACCCATACCCTAAACCTAACCCTAAACCTAACCATAACCCTAACCCATAAACTAAACCTAACCCTAACCCTTGAACTAACCCGTACACAAACCTATCCCGTACCCTAACCCTAACACTAAACCGTACCCAAACACTAACAGTAAACCTAACCCATACCCTAGCGCTAACCCTAACCCTAACCCTAACCATACTCTAACACTAACCCTAATCTCACCCTAACCCTACCCCGTAATGTAACCCTGAACCGTACCATAACCCTAAACCTAACCCGTACCCTAACCCTAACCCTAACTCGTACCCTAACCCTAACCCTAACCCTGACCCTAAACCTAACCCTAACCCATACCCTAAACCTCACCCGTACTTTAACCCTAACCCTAACCCAACCCGTAACCTAAACCTAACCCTAACACTAACTCGTACCCTAAACCTAACCATAACCCTGACCCTAACCCTAACCCTAACCCGTACCCTAAGCATAACCCATACCCTAAACCTAACCCTAAACCTAACCCTAACCCTAACTCGTACCCTAAACCTAACCCTAACCCTTGACCTAACCTGTACCCAAAACTAACCCGTACCCTAACCCTAACCCTAACCCGTACCCAAACCCTAACAGTAACCGTAACCCATAACCTAGCGTTAACCCTAACCCTAACCCTAACCCGGACCCTAAACCTAACCCTAACCCTGACCCTAACACTAGCCCTATCCCGTACCTAACCCTAAACTGTACCCGAACCCTAACCCTAAACCTAACCAATACCCTAACACTAAACATAACCCTAACCCGTACCAAAACCCTAACCCTAACGTGTATTCTAACCTTAAACCTAAACCTAAACCACACACTAAACCTAACCCTAACACTAGACCTAACACGTACACTAACCATATCCCGTACCCTAAACTTAACCCTAACCCGTACCGTGTCCCTAACACTTACCCTACCCCTAACCCGTACACCCTCCCTAACTGAACCTTAACCCTAACCCTAACCCATACCCTAACCCGACCCGTAGCCTATTCCTAACTCTAACCCTAACCCCTAACCCTAAGCCTAACCGTAACCCTTAACCGAAACCGTACCCAAACGTTAAACCTAACCCGTACCCTAACACTAACCCAAATCCGTAATCTAACCCTAACCGTAACCCTAACCCTAACCCTAACCTGCACCCTAAATTTAACCCTAACCCTAATCCAAACCATAACCCTTAACCGAAACCTAACCCTAACCCGTATGTTAACCCTAACCCTAACTCTAACCTGCACACTAAACCTAACCCTAACCCTAGACCTAACACGTACACTAAACCTATCCCATACCGTAAACTTAACGCTAAACCGTACCGTAAACCTAACACTAACCCTAACCCTAACCTTAACCCTAACCAGTACACTAACACTAACCCGAACCCTAACCCTAACCCTAACCCTAAACATACACTAACCCTAACCCTTACCAGAACCCTAACACTAACCCTAACCCGTACTCTAAACTAACCCTAACCCTAAACCTAACCCTATCCCGTACTCTAAACCTAACCCTAAACCTAACACTAACCATAACCCTAACACTAAAACTAAACCGTTCTCTAACCCTAAACCTAACCCTAACACTAACCCTAACCCCCTACTATAACCCTAAACCTAAACCTAACACTAACCCTAACCCTAACTCGTACCGTAACCCGAACCCGTACCCTAACACTAACGCTAAACCTAAAACTAAATCTAAACCTGACCGTAACCCTAAACCTAATCCCGTACCCTAACCCTAACCCTAACCCGCATCCTAAACCTAACCGTAACCCTAGACCTAACCTGTAACATAACCCTAACCCTAAAACTAAACCTAACACCAGCCCTAAACCGTACTCTATCCCTAAGCATAACCCTAACCCTAAACGTGTTCTAACCCTAACCCTAACCCTCACACTAACCCTAACCCGTACTGTAACCCTAACCCATACCATAACCCTAAACCTAACCCGACCCTAACCCTAACCCTAATTCGTACCCTAACCCTAACCCTAACACTGACCCTAACGCTAACCCTAACCCGTATCCTAAACCTAACCCATACCCTAACCCTAAACCTAACCCTAACCTGTACCCTAAACCTAAACATAACCTGTACCCTAACCCTAACCCTAACCCTAACCCTGACCCTAACCCTAACCCTAACCCGTACCCTAAGCCTAACCCTTACCCTAACCCTAAACCTAATCCTAACCCTATCCCTAACATGTAACCTAAACCTAACCCTAACACTTAACCTAACCCTAAACCTAACCCTAAGCCTAACCCGTACATTAACCCTAACCCTAACACTAACACTAACCCTACCCCGTACTCTAACCCTAAACCTAACTCTAACCCTAATCCGTACCCTAAACCTAACCCTAACCCTAACCCTACACTAACCCTACCCCAAACTCTAACCCTAACACAAACTCTAACCCTAAACCGTACTCTATCCCTGACCCTAACCGTAACCCTAACCCTAACCCTATCCGCACTCTAACCCTAACCCTAACCCTAACCCTAACACTAAACCTAACCCGTACTCTAGCAATAACCCTAAACCTAAACGTAACCCTACCCCATACGCTAACCCTAACCCATACCCTAACACTAACCCTAAACCTAACACTATCCCTAACCCGTACTCTAACCCTAAACCTAACCCTACCTCCCACCCAAACCCGTACTATAACCCTAAACCTAACCTTACCCCTGAACCTAACCCTAACCCGTACTCTAACCCTATCCTGTAGCCTAACACAAACTCTAACCCTAACCCTAACCCTAACCCTAAACCTAACCCGTACCCTAACCCTAAACGTAACCCTAACCCGTACCCAAACCCTAACCCTAACACCTACCCTAACCCTAACCCTAATCCTAACCCGCACACTAAACCTAAAACATAACCCTAGACCTAACACGTACACTAAACGTATCCCGTACCGTAAACTTAACGCTAAACCGTACTGTAAACCTAACACTAACCCTAACCCTAACCCTAACCCGTACACTAACCCTAACCTGAACCCTAACCCTAATCCGTACCCTAATACTACCTGTAGCCTAACCCTAAATCTAACCCTAAGCCCTAACCCTAACCCTAAACCTAACCCTTACCCTAACCCGTACCCAAATGGTAAACCTGACCCGTACCCTAACACTAACCCAAACCCGTACTCTAACCCTAACCCTAACCCAAACCCGCACCCTAAACTTAACACTAACCCTAACCCAAACCATAACCATTAACCGTAACCTAACCCTAACCCATACCCTAACCCTAACCCTTACCTTAACCGTAACTCTAACCCGTACCCTAACCCTAAAACTAACCCGTAACCTAACCCCAAACCTAACCCTAACCCGTACCCTAACACTAACCCGTACCCTAACACTAACCCTTTCCCTAACCCTAAACCTAACCCTTCCCTAACCCTAAACATAACCCTAACCCGTACCCAAACCCTAACCCTAACACGTACCCTAACCCTAACCCTAACCCGCACACTAAACCTAACCCTAACCCTAGACCTAACACGTACACTAAACCTATCCCGTACCGTAAACTTAACGCTAAACCGTACCGTAAACCTAACACTAACCCTAAACCTAACCCTAACCCTAACCCATACATTAACACTAACCCAAACCCTAACCCTAACCCTAACCCTAAACATACCCTAAACCTAACCCAAACCCTAACACTAACCCTAACCCGTACTCTAACCTAACACTAACCCATACCCTAACCCTAAACTTAACCGTAACCCTAACCCATACCCTAACCCTAAAACTAACCCGTACCGTATCCCCAACCCTAACCTAACTCGTACCCTAACACTAACGCATACCCTAACACTAATCCTTAACCTAACCCTAAACCTAACCCATACCCTAACCTTAAACGTAACCCTAACCCGTACCCAAACCCTAACCCTAACACGTACCCTAACCCTAATCCTAACCCTAACACTTTCCCTAACCTGTACCCAAACTGTAAAACTAACCCGTACCCTAACACTAACCCAAACCCATACTCTAACCCTAACCCTTACACTAACACTAACCCTACCCCGTACTCTAACACTAACCCTAACCCTAACCCGCACCCTAATCAAAATCTTATTCTAACCCTAACACTAACTCTAACCCGTACTCTAACCCTAACCCTAACACTAACACTAACCCTACCCCGTACTCTAACACTAATCTAACCCTAACCCGTACTCTAATCCTAACCCTAACACTAACACTAACACAAACCCTAACCCGTACACTAACCCTAAACCTAACCCTAACCCTAACCGTATTCTAACCCTAACCCTAACCCTCACCCTAACCCTAACCCATACTGTAACCCTAACCCGTACCATAACACTAACCCTAACCAGTACCCTAACCTTAACAATAATTCGTACCCTAAACCTAACCCTAACCCTGACACTAACCCTAAACCTAACCCGTACCCTAAACCTAACCTATACCCTAACCCTAAACCTAACCCTAACCCGTAACCTAAACCTAAACCTAACCTGTACCCTAACCCTAAACCTAACCATAAACCTGACACTAACCCTAACCCTAAAATGTACCCTAAGCCTAACCCATACCCTAACCCTAACCCAAAACCCTAACGCTATCCGTACTCTAACCCTAACCCTAACCCTACCTCGTACTCTAACCCTAACCCTAACTCTAACCCTAACCCGTACCCTAAACCTAAACCTAACCCAAACACTAACCCTACCCTGTACTCTAACCCTATCCCTAACCCTAACACTAACCCGTACCATAAACCTAACCCTAACCCTAACTTGTACCCTAACCCCAACCCTAACCCTGGCCCTAAACCAAACCTTAACCCGTACCCTAAACCTAACCCATAGTCTAAACCTAACCCTAAACCTAACCCTAACCCTAACCCGTACCCTAAACCTAACCCTAACCCTTGTCCTAACCCGTACCCAACCGTATCCTGTACCCTAACCCTAACCCTAACCTGGACCCTAAACCTAACCCTAACCCTTGACCTAACACGTACCCAACCCTATTCCGTAACCTAACCCTAACCCTAACCCGTACCCAAAACCTAACAGTAACCCTAACCCATACCCAAGCGCTAACCCTAACCCTAACCCTAACCCGCCCCCTAAACCTAAACCTAACCCTAACCCTAACCATAAAACTTACCCGTACCCTAACCCTAACCCATACCCTAAACCAAACCCTAAACTTAACCATAACCCTGACCCATACCCTAACCCTAAAATTAACCAGTACCCTAACCCCAACCCTAACACTAACCCGTAACCTAAACCTAACCCTAACCCTAAACCTAACCCACACCTAAACCTAACCCTAACTTGTAACCTAATCCTAACCCTAACCCTAAACTTAACCCGTAGGCTAACCCTATCCCGTACTCCATACCTAACCCTAACCCGTAACCTAACCCTAAACCTAAACCGAAGCCTAACCTGTACATTAACCCTAACCCTAACCCTTACACTAACCCTACCCCGTACTCTAACCCTAACCCCAACTCTAACCCTAACCCGTACCCTAACCCTAACCGTAACCCTAACCCTAACCCTAACACTAAACCTAACCCGTATTCTAACCCTAACCCTAACCCGTACCCTAAACCACACCCTAACCTTAACTCGTACCCTAACACTAACCCTAACCCTGACCCTAACCCTAACCCTAACCCGTACCCTAAACCTAACCCATACCCTAATCCTAACCCTAACCCTATCCTGTACCCTAAATCTAACCCTAACCCTTGTCCTAACCCGTACCCATCTCTATCCCGTAACCTAACCCTAACCCTAACCCGTAACCAAACCCTAAGAGTAACCCTAACCCATACCCTAGCGCTAACCGTAACCCTAACCCTAAGCCTAACCCGCACCCTAAACCTAAACCTAACCGTAACCCTAACCATAACCCTTACCCGTAGCCTAAACCTAACCCATACCTAACACTAACCCTAACATTAACCGTAACCCTAACCCATACCATAACCCTAAAAATAACCCATACCGTAACCCCAACAATAACCCTAACCTGTACCATAACCCTATCCCTAATCCTAACCCGTACCCAAAACCTAACCATAACACATACCCTAACCCTAACCATAAGCCTTACCCTAACCCGTACCCAAACGGTAAACCTAACCCGTACCCTAACACTAACCCAAACCCGTACTCTAACCCTAAACCTAAGCATAACCATAACACGCACCCTAAACTTAAACCTAACCCTTACCCAAACCATAACCCTTAAACGTAACCTAAACCTAACCCATACCCTAAACCTAACCCTAACCTTAACCATAACCCTAACACTTACCCTAACCCTAAAACTAACCCGTACCCTAAACCCAACCCTAAACCTAACCCGTAAACTAACACTAACCCTAAACCTAACACTGACCCTAAACCTAACCATAACCCTTACACTAATCCTAAACTTAACCCTACCCCGCACCCAAAACCTAACCCTAACGCGTACCCTAACCCTCACCCGTAACCTAAACCTAACCCTAACCCTAACTCTAACCCTAACACTAACCCTACCCCGTACTCTAACCCTAACCCAAACCGTAACCCTAACCCGTACCATAACCTGTAACCTAACCCTATCGCTAACCTGTACGCTAACACGTACCATAACCCTAACCCTAATCCTAACCCTAACCCTAAACCTAAACCATACCCTACCCCTCACCCTAACCCATACCCTAACCCTAACTCGTACCCTAACCCTAACCCTTACCCAAACCCCTAACCCTAACCCTAACCCGTACCCTAAACCTAACCCTAACCCTAACTCGTACCCTAACCATAACCCTAACCATGTCCCTAACCCGTACCATAACCCTAACCCGTAACTTAAACCTAACCCTATCCCTAAACTTAACCCACACGCTAACCCTATACCGTACCCTAAACCTAACCCTAATGCGTACCCTAACCCTAACCCTAACCCTATCCGTACACTATCCCTAACCTTAACCCTAAACCTAACACTAACCCTAACCCGTACTCTAACCCTAAACCTAACCCTAACTCTAAACCTAACCCGTAATATAACCCTAACACTAATCCTAACCCTAAGCCTAACCCTAACCCTAACACTAACCCTAACCCGTACTCTAACCCTAACCCTAACCCTAACCATACTCTAACCCTAACCCTAACCCTCACCCTAACCCTAACCCGTACTGTAACTGTATACCGTACCATAACCCTAAACCTAACCAGTACCCTAACCCTAACCTAACTCGTACACTAACCCTAACCCTAAACCAGATCCTAACACTAACCCCAACCTATACCCTAAACCTAACCCGTACCCTAAACCTAACCCTAACCCTAACCCTTACCCTCACCCGTACACAAACGGTAAACCTAACCCATACCCTAACACTAACCCAAACCCGTACTCTAACCCTAACCCTAACCCTAACCCTAACCCTAACCCTAACCCTATCCCGTAACCTAACCTTAACCCTAAACCGTACCGTGTCCCTAACACTAACCCTAACCCTAACCCGTACACTAACCCTAACTGAACCTTAACCCTAAACCTAACCCGTACCCTAACCCTACCCGTAGCCTATCCCTAACTCTAACCCTAAACGCTAAACCTAAGCCTAACCGTAACCCTTACCCGAACCCGTACCCAAACGGTAAACCTAACCCATACCCTAACACTAACACAAATCCGTACTCTAACCCTAACCGTAACCCTAACCCTAACCCTAACCTACACACTAAACTTAACCCTAACCCTAACCCAAACCATAACCCTTAACCGTAACCTACCCCTAACCCATAACCTAACCCTAACCCTAACTTTAACCATAACCCTAATCCGTAACCTACCCTAAAACTAACCCGTACCCTAACCCCAACCCTAACCCTAACCTGTACGCTAACACTAACCCTAACCCTATCCCTGACCCTAAACCTAACCCTAACCCTTACACTAACCCTAACCCTAACCCAACCCGCACTCCAAACCTAACCCTAACCCGTACCCTAACCCTAACCCGTAACCTACACCAAACCCTAACCCTAAAATTAAACCGTTCGCTAACCCTATCCCGTACCCTAAACCTAACCCTAAACCGTATCCTAACCCTAACCCACCCCTAAGCCTAACCTGTACTTTAACCCCAACCCTAAACCTAACACTAACCCTACCCCGTACTCTAACCCTAACCCTAACACTAACCCTCAACCGTACGCTAAACCTAACCCTAAGCCTAACTCGTACCCTATCCCTAACAGTAAAACTGACCCTAACCATAACCCTAACCCGTACCCTAAAACTAACCCATACCCTAAACCTAACCCTAACCCTAACCCGTACCCTAAACCTAACCCTAACCCTTGGCCTAACCCGTACCCAACCCTTTCCCGTACGCAAACCCTAACCCTAACCCGTACCCAAAACCTAACAGTAACCCTAACCCATACCTTAGCACTAACCCTAACCCTAGCCCTAAGCCTAACCCGCACCCTAAACCTATACCTAACCCTAACCCTAACCATAACCCTTACCTGTACCCTAACGTTAACCCATACCCTAACACTAACACTAACATTAACTGTAACCCTAACCCGTACCCTAACCTTAAAACTAACCCGTACCCTAACCCAAACACTAACCCTAACTCGTACCATAATCCTATCCCTAACCCTAACCCTGACCCTAAACTTAACCCTAACCCGTACCCTAACCCTAACCCTACCCTAACCCTAACCCTATCCGTACACTAACCCTAACCCGTACTCTAAACCTAACCCTAACCCTAAACCTAAACCTAAACCGAACTCTAACCCTAACCCATACTCTAACACTAACCCTAACCCTAACACTCACCCTAACCCATACTCTAACCCTAAACCTAACCTTAACTCTAACCCTAACCCGTACTATATCCCTAAACCTAACCCTAACCCTAAACATAACCCTAACCTGTACATTAACCCTATCCCGTAGGCTAACACTAACTCTAACCCTAACCCCTAAACCTAACCCTAACCCTTACCCTAACCCGTACCCAAAGGTAAACCTAAACCATACCCTAACACTAACCCAAACCCGTACTCTAACACTAACCCTAACCCTAACCCTAACCCTAAACCGCACCCTAAACTTAACCCTAACCCTAACCATAACCATAACCCTTAACCGTAAACTAACCCTAACCCTAACTTTAACCCTAACCCTAACCCGTACCCTAACCCTAAAACTAACCCATACCCTAATCCCAAACCTAAACCTAACCCATACCCTAACACTAACTCTAACCCTAACCTTGACCCAAAACCTAACCCTAACCCGTACACTAAACCTAACCCTAACCTTAACCCGCACCCTAAATCTAACCGTAACCCGTACCCTAACCGTAACCCGTAACCTAAACCTAACCATAACACTAAAATTAACCGGTACACTAACCATATCCCGTGCCCTAAACCATACCCTAACCCGTAAACTAACACTAACCTAACCCTAAAACTAACCCGTACATTAACCCCAACCCTAACCCTACAATAACCCTACTCGCACTCTAAACCTAACCCTAAACCTAAGCCTAACCCGTACCATAACCCTATCCCTAACCCTTTCCCGAACCCTAATACTAACCCAACCCGTACTCTAAACCTAACCCTAAACCTAACACTAACCCTAACACTCACCGTACTCTAACCCTAACCCTAACCCTCACTCTGACCCTAAACCGTACTGTAAACCTAACCCGTAACATAACCCTAACACTAACCCATACCCTAACCCTAACCCTAACTCGTACACTATCCCTAACCCTGACCCTAACACTAACCCTAACCCGTAACCTAACCTAACCCGTACCCTAAAACTAACCCTAACCCTAACCCTAACCCTGACGCTAGCCCTAACCTGCACCTTAAGCCTAACCCATACCATAAACCTAAACCTAATCCAAACCCTAACCCTAACCTGTACCCTAAACCTAAACCTAACCCTTGACCTAACCCGTACCCAGCCCTATCCCGTAACCTAACCCTAAACTAACCCGTACCCAAACCGTAACAGTAACACTAACCCATTCCCGAGCGCTAACCCTAACACTAACCCTAACCCTAACCGCACTCAAACCTAAAGCTTACCCTAACCCTAACCATAACCCTTACCTAACCCTAACACTAACCCTAACACTAACCCTAACCCGTACTCTAATCCTAACCCTAACCCTAACCCTAACCGTACTCTAACCCTAACCCTAACCCTAACTCTAACCCTAACCCTAACCCTAACCCTAAACCTAACCCTAACCAATACCCTAAACCTAACTCGTAACCTAAACCTAACCCTAACCCTAAACTTAACCCGTACGCTAACCCTATCCCGTACCCTAAACCTAACCCTAACCCGTATCCTAACCCTAAACCTAACCCTAAGCCTAACCCGTACATTAACCCTTACCCTAACCCTAACACTAACCCTACCCTGTATTCTAACCGTAACCCTAACCCTAACCCTAATGCGTACCCTTAACCTATCCCTAACCCTAACTCGTACCCTATCCCTAATCCTAAACCTGACCCTAACCCTAACCCTAACCCGTACCCTAAAACTAACCCATACCCTAAACCTAAACATAAACCTAACCCTAAACCTAACCCGTACCCTAAACCTAAGCCTAACCCTTGACCTAACCCATACCCAACCTTATCCCATACACTAACACTAACACTAACCCGTACCCAAACCCTAACAGTAACCCTAACCCATACCCTAGTGCTAACCCTAACCCTAACCCTAAGACTAACCTGAACCTCAAACCTAAAGCTTACCCTAACCCTAACCATAACCCTTACCTAACCCTAACCCTAACACTAACACCAAACCTAACCTGTACTCTAACCCTAACCCTAACCCGTACCCATACCCGTACACTAAACCTAATCCTAACCCTAACCCTAACACTAACCCTACCCCGTACTCTAACACTAAACCTAGCCCTAACCCTAACCCGTACTCTAACCCTGACCCTAACCCTAACCCCAACACTAACCCTAACCTGTACTCTTTTTTTTATTTTTTTTTATTTTTTTTCCTAACCTGTACTCTAACCCTAACCCTAACCCTAACCGTAACCTAACCCTAACCCTAACCCTAAACCTAACCCTAACCCGTACTCTAACCCTAACCCATACCCTAACACTAACCCTTACCCTAACCCTAAACTTAACCCATACCCTAACCCTAAACGTAACCCTAAACCATACTGAAAACCTGACCCTAACACGTACCCTAACCCTAACCCTAACCTAACCCGCACACTAAACTTAACCTTAACCCTAGACCTAACACGTACACTAAACCTATCCCATACCATAAATTTAACCCTAACCTGTATCCTAACCCTAACACTAACCCTAACCCTAACCCTAACCCGTACACTAACCCTAACCCTAACCCTAAACGTACCCTAACCCTAACCCTAACACTAACCCTAACACTAACTCTAACCCGTACTCTAACCTAACCCTAAACCTAAACCTAACCCTTACCCGTACTCTAACCCTAAAACTAACCCTAAGCCTAACCCTAACCATAAAACTTACCCGTACGCTATCCATAACCCATAACCTAACACTAACCCTAACTTTAACCGTAAACCTACCCTGTACCCCAACCTTAAAACTAACCCGTACTCTAACCCCAACCCTAACCTTAAACCGTACCATAACCCTATCCCTAACCCTAACCCTGACCCTAAACCTAACACTAACCCGTACAATAACCCTAACCCGCACCTAAAACTAACCCTATCCCGTACCCTAACACTAACCCGTAACCTAAACCTAACCCTAACCCTAAATTTAACCCATACACTAACCCTATCCCGTACCCTAAACCTAACCCTAACCCGTACCCTACCCCTAACCCTAACCCTAACCCTATCCGTACACTAACCCTAACCCTAACCCTAACCCATACTCTAAACCTAACCCTAACCCTAAACCTAACCCTAACCCATACTCTAACCCTAACCCGTACCCTAACACTAACCCTTACCATAACCCTAAACCTAACACGTACCCTAACCCTAAACGTAACCCTAACCAGTACCCAAACCCTACCTAAAACGTACCCTAACCCTAACCCTAACCCACACACTAAACCTAACCCTAACTCTAGACCTAACACGTACACTAAACCTATCCATACCGGAACCTTAAACCTAACCCGTACCGTAACCCTAACAAAAGCCTAACCCTAAACCTAAACCTAAACTTAACCCGTACACTAACCCTAACCCAACCCTAACTCGTACCCTCACCCTACCCGTAGCCTAACCCTAACTCTAACGCTAAACCCTAACCCTAAACCTAACCCTAACCCTTACCCTAACCAGTATCCAAATGGTAAACCTAACCCATACCCTAACTCTAACCCAAACCCGTACTCTAACCCTAACCCTAACCCTAACCGGCACACTAAACCTAAACCTAACACTAGACCTAAAACGTACACTAAACCTATCCTGTACCGGAACCTTAAACCTAACCCGTACCATAACCCTAACAATAAGCCTAACCTAAACCTAACCCTAACACTATCCCGTAACCTAAACTTAACCTGTACCCTAACCCTAAACCGAACCCTAACCCGTACCCTAAAGCTAACACTAACTCGTACCCTAACCCTAAACCTACCCTAAACCTGACCCTAACCCTAACCCTAACACGTACCCTAAGCCTAACCCTCACCCTAACCCGAACCCGTACTGTAACCATAACCCGTACCATAACCCTAACCCTAATGCTTACTCTAACTCTAACCCTAATTCGAAACCTAACCCTAACCCTAACCCTGACCCTAACACTAACCCTAACCCGTACCCTAAACCTAACCTGTACCCTAACCCTAACCCTAACCTAACTCACACCCTAAACTTAACCCTAACCCTAACCCAAACCATAAGCCTTAACCATAACTTAACCCTAAACCATACCCTAACCCTAACCCTTACCTAAACCATAATCCCTACCTGTACCCTAAACCTAAAACTAACCCGTACGCTAACCGCAACCCTAACACTAACCCTAACCCTAACCCTGACACTAAACCTAAGCCTAACCCTTACACTAAACCTAACCCTACCCACACGCTAAACCTAACCCTAACCTGAACCCTAACCCTAACCCATAACCTAAACGTAACCCTAACCCTAAACTTAACTGGTACGCAAACCCTATCCCATAACCTAAATCTAAACATAACCCGTAAACTAACCCTAAACCTAACTCTAAGCCTAACCCGTACATTAACCCTAACCCTAACCCTAACACTAACCCTACCACGTACTCTAACTAACCCTAACCCTAACCCGTACCCTAACCCTAACCCTAAACCTGACCCTAACCCTAACCCTAACCCTAACCGTGCTCTAACCCTAACCCTAACCCTCACCCTAACCCTAACCCGTACTGTAACCCTAACCCTTACCATAACCCTACCCTTAACCCGTACCTAATTCGTACCCTAACCCTAACCCTAACCCTGACCCTAACCCTAACCCTAACCCTAATTTGTACCCTAACCCTAACCCTAACCCTGACCCTAAACCTAACCCTAACCCGTACCCTAATCCTAACCCTAACCATCACCCTCACCTAAACCTGACCCTAACCCTTACCCTAACCCTAACGCGCACCAAAACCTAACCCTAACCTGTACCCTAACCCTAACCCATCACCTAAACCTAACCTTAACCCTAAACTTAACCCGTACACTAACTCTATCCCGCACCCTAAACCTAACCCTAACCCGTACCCAAACCCTAACAGTAACCCTAACCCATACCTTAGTGCTAACCCTAACCCTAACCCTAAGACTAACCCGCACGCTAAACCTAAACCTAACCCTAACCCTAACCATAAACCTTACCCGTATCCTAACCCTAACCCATACCCTAACACTAACCCTAACCTTAACCGTAACCCTAGCCCGTACCCTAAACCTAAAACTAACCCGTACCCTAACCCCAACCCTAACCCTAACTCGTACCATAAACCTATCCCTAACCCTAACACTGAACCTAAACCAAACCCTAACCCGTACCCTAACCCTAACCCGCACCTAAACCAAACCCTACCCCGTACCCTAACTCTAACCCATAACCTAAACCTAACCCTAACCGTAAACTTAACCCATACACTAACCCTATCCCGTACCCTAACACTAACCCGTAACCTAATCCTAACCATAACCCTATATTTAACCCGTACACTAACCCTATCCCGTACCCTAAACCTACCCCTAACCCGTACCCTAACCCTAACCCTAACCCTAACCCTATCCGTACACTAACCCTAACCCTAACCCTAACACGTACCCTAACCCTTACTCTAACCCTAACCCTAACCCTAACCGTAACCTAACCCTAACCCGTACACTAAACCTAGCCCTAAACCTAGACCTAACACGTACACTAACCATATCCCGTAACCTAACCTTAAACCTAACCCGTACCATAACCCTAACACTAACCCTAACCCTAACCCTAACCCTAACCCTATCCCTAACCCGTACACTAACCCTAAACCGAACCCTAACCCTAACACTAACCCTAACCCTATCCCTAACCCGTACACTAACCCTAACCAGAACCCTAACCCTAACCCGTACCCTAAACCTAACCCTAACCCTAACGCTAACTAACCCGTACTTAACCCTAACCCTAACCCTAACCCTAAACCTAACTTTAACCGTAACCCAAACCCGTACACTAAACCTAAAACTAACCCGTACCCTAATGCCAACCATAACACTAACTCGTACCATAACCCTATCCCTAACCCTAAACCTGACCCTAAACCTAACCCTAACCCCTACCCTACCCCTAAACATAACCCGCACACTAAACCTAACCCTAACTCGTACCCTAACCCTAATCCGTAACCTAAACCTAACCCTAACCCTAAAATTAACCCGTACGCTAACCCTATCCCGTACCCTAAACCTAAACCTAAACCTAACACGCACCATAACCCTAATCCTAACCTGTACACTAACCCTAACCCTAACTCATACCCTAACCCTAACCCTGACCCTAACCCTAACCCTAACCAGTAACCTAAACCTAAACCGTACCCTAACCCAAACCCTAACCCTAACCTGTACCCTAAACCGAACCCTAACCGTAACTCGTACCCTAACCCTAACCCTAACCTGACCCTTACCCTAACCCTAACCCTAACCCGTACCCTAAACCTAACCCATACCCTAACCCTAACTATAACCCTTGACCTAACCCGTACCCAACCCTATCCCGTACCCTAACCCTAAGCCTAACCCGTACCAAAACCATAACAGTAAACCTAACCCATACCCTAGCGCTAACCCTAACCCTAAAACTAAGCCTAACCCGCACCCTAAACCTAAATCTAACCCTGACCCTAACCATAACCCTTACCCGTACCCAAACCCTAACCCATACCCAAACACTAACCCTAACCTTAACCATAACCCTACTCCCTACCCTACCCGTACCATAACCCTACGCCTAAACCTAACCCTGACCCGAAACCTAACCCTTACCCATACCCTAACACTAACCCACACCTAAACCTCACCCTATCCCGTACCCTAACCTTAACCCGTAACCTAAACCTAACCCTAACCCTAAACTTAACCCGTACACTAACCCTATTTTGTACCCTAAATATAACCCTAACCCATATCCTAACCCTAACCTAACCCTAAGCTAACCCATACATTAACCCTTACCCTAACCCTAACACTAACCCTACCACGTACCCTAACCCTAACCCTAACCTTAACCCTAACCCGTAACCTAAACCTAACACTAACCCTAACTCATACCCTAACCCTAACCCTAACCCTAACCCTGACCCTAACCCTAACCCTAACCCGTACCCTAAACCTAACCCATACCATAACCCTAAACCTAAACTTAACCTAACCCTAAACCGTACCCTAAACCTAACCCTAACCCTTCACCTAACCCGTACCCAACCCTTTCCCGTACTCTAAACCTAACCCTAATCCTAACCCTAACCCGTACCCTAAGTCTAACCCTAACCCTAACCCTAACATTAACCCTAACCTGTACTCTAACCCTAACCATAACACTAACCCTAACCGTACTCTAACCCTAACCCTAACCCTCACCCTTATCCTAACCCGTACTGTAACACTAACCCGTACCAATACCCTAACCCTAACACGTACCCTAAACCTAAACCTAACTCGTACCCTAACCCTAACCCTAACCCTGACCCTACCCCTAACCCTAAAAGGTACCCTAAGCCTAACCCATACCCTAAACCTAAACATAATCCTAACGCTCTCCCTAACCTGTCCCCAAACTTAAACCTAACCCTTGACCTAACCCGGACCCAACCCTATCCCGTAACCTAACCCTAAACTAACCCTTACCCAAACCCTAACAGTAACACTAACCCATTCCCGAGCACTAACCCTAATCATAACCCTAACCCTAACCCTAACCCGCACCCTAAACCTAACGCTAACCCTAACCCTAACCATAACCCTTACCCTAACCATAACCCTACCCCTAACCCTAACCCTAACCGTACTCTAACCCTAAATCTAACCCATTCCTTAACCCCAACCCTAACCCTAACCCGTACCATAACCCTATCACTAACCCTAACCCGCACCTAAACCTAACCCTAACGCGTACCCAAAACCTAAACCGTACACTACGCCTAACCCTAACCCTAACCCGTACCCTAAACATAACCCTAACCCTAACTCGTACCCTAAGCCTAACCCTAACCCTAACCATAACCCGTACCCTAAGCCTAACATACACCCTAAACCTAACCCTAACCCTTGACCTAACCCGTACCCAAACCTATCCCATACCCTAACCCTAAACCTAACACGTACCCAAAACCTAACATTAACCCTAACCCATAACCTAGCGCTAACCCTAACACTAACCCAAACCCGTCCCTGAACCTAAAACTTACCCTAACCCTAAACATAAACCTTACCTGTACCCTAACCCTAACCCATACCCTAACCCTAACCCTAACCTTAACCATAACACTGACCCGTACCCTAACCCTAAAACGAACCCGTACCCTAACCCCAAACCTAACCCTAACCCGTAACCTAACCCTATCCCTAACGTTAATCCTGACACTAAACCTAAACCAAACCCTAACCTAACCCTAACCCTTACCCTCACCTAAACCTAACCCTAACCCATACACTAACCCTATTCCGTACCCTAAACCTAACCCTAACCCGTACCCTAACCCTAACCCTAACCATAACCCTATCCGTACTCTAACCCTAACTCTAACCCTAACACTAACACTAACCCTAATCCATACTCTAACCCTAACGGTACCCCTAAACCTAACCCTAACCCGTACTCTAACCATAACCCGTACCCTAACACTAACCCTAACTCTAACACTATTCCTAACCCATACTCTAACCCTAAACCTAACCCTAACTCTAACCCTAACCCCTACTATAACCCTAAACCTAAACCTAACCCTAAACCTAACACTAACCCGTGCTCTAACCCGATCCATAGACTAACACTAACTCTAACCCTAACCCCTAACCCTAACCATAACCCTAGCCCTTACCCAAACCCGTACCCAAACGGTAAACCTAACCCGTACCCTAACACTAACCCAAACCCGTACTCTAACCCTAACCCTAAACCTAACCCTAAACCGCACCCTAAAATTAACCATAAACCTAACCCTAACCATAACCCTTAAACGTACCCTAACCCTAACCTACACCCTAACCCTAACCCTAACTTTAACCATAACCCTAACCCGTACCTTAACCCTAAAACTAACCCGTACACTAACCCGTACCCTAACCCTTACCCTAAACCTAACCCTAACCCTGACCCTAACCATAAACCTAACCCGTACCCTAACCCTAAACCGTATCCTAACCCTAGCCCTAAACCTAACCCATACCCTAACCCTAAACGTAACCCTAACCCATACCCAAACCCTAAACCTAACTCGTACCCTAACGCTAACCCTAACTCTAACCCACACACTAAACCTAACCCGAATCCTAGACCTGACATGTACACTAACCCTCTCCCGTACCCTAACCTTAAACCTAACACGTACCCAAAACCTAACAGTAACCCTAACCCATACCCTAGCACTAACCCTAACCCTAACCCCAAGCCTAACCCGCACCCTAAACTTAAACCTAACCCTGACCCTAACCATAACCCTTACCCGTACACTAACCCTACCCATACCCTAACACTAACCCTAACCTTAACCATAACCCTATACCGTACCCTAACCCGTACCATAACCCTACCCCTAACCCTAACCCTGACCCTAAACCTAACCCTAACCCATACCCTAACCCTAACCCACACCGAAAACTAACCCTAACCCGTACCCTAACCCTAACACGTAACCTAAACCTAACCCTAACCCTAAACTTAACCCGTACACTAACCCTATCCCATACCCTATACCTAACACTAACCCGTACCCTAACCCTAACCCTAACCCTATCCGTACACTAAACCTAACCCTAACTCTAACACTAACCCTAACCCGTACTCTAACCCTAACCCTAACCCTAAACCTAACCCTAACACGTACCCTAAACCTAAAACTTACCCTTCACCTCACCCGTACCCAACACTTTTCCGTACTCTAAACCTAACCAGTTCCCTAACCCCAACCCTAAACCTAACCCGTACCATAACCCTAACCCTAACACTAACCCTAACCGTACTCTAACCCTAACCCTAACACTAACCTAACGGTCCTATAACCCTAACCCTAACCTTCACCCTTATCCTAACCAGTACTGTAACACTAACCCGTACCAATACCCTAACCCTAACCCATACCCTAACCCTAACCCTAATTCGTACCCTAACCCTAACCCTGACCCTAACCCTAACCCTAACACGTACCCTAAACCTAACCTTAACACGTAACCTAACGCTAATCCTAACCCTAACCCTGACGCTAACCCTAACCCGTACCCTAAGCCTAACCCATACCCTAAACCTAATCCTAATCCTAACTCTAACCCTAACCTGTACCCTAAATATAAACCTAACCCTTGACCTAACACGTACCCAACCCTATCCCGTAACCTAACCCTAAACTAACCCGTACAAACCCTAACAGTAACACTAACCCATTCCCGAGCGCTAACCCTAACACTAACCCTAACCCTAACCCTAACCCGCACCCTAAACCTAAAGCTAACCCTAACCCTGACCATAACCCTTACCCTAACCCTAACCCTAAACCTAACACTAAACCTAACCCGTACTCTAACCCTAACCCTAACCCTAACCCTACCCGTACTCTAACCCTAACCCTAACCCATTCCCTAACCCCAACCCTAACCCTAACCCATTCCATAACCCTATTACTGACACTAACCCTGACCCAAAACTTAACCCTAACCCGTACCCTAACCCTAACCCTAACCTGCACCTAAACCTAACCCTAACGCGTACCCTAAACCTAACCTGTATCCTACCCCTAACCCTAACCCTAACCCGTACACTAAACCTAACCCTAACCCTAACTCGTACCCTAACCCTAACCCTAACCCTGACCCTAAGCCTAACCCTAACCCATACCCTACGCCTAAAACATACCCTAACCCTAACCGTAAACCTAACCCCAACCCTTACCCGTACCATAAAGCTAACCCTAACCCTTGACCTAACCCATACCCAAACGTATCCAGTTCCCTAACCCTAAACCTAACACGTACCCAAAACCTAACATTAACCCTAACCCATAACATAGCGCTAACCCTAACCCTAACCCAAACCCGTCCCCTAAACCTAAACCTCACCCTAACACTAAACATAACCCTTACCTGTACCCTAACCCTAACCCATACCCTAACCCTAACCCTAACCTTAACCATAACACTGACCAGTACCCTAACTCTAAAACTAACCCGTACCCTAACCCCAAACCTAACCCTAACCCGTAACCTAACCCTATCCCTAATGCTAATCCTGACACTAAACCTAAACCTAACCCTAACCCTAACCCTATCCCTCACCTAAACCTAACCCTAACCCGTACCCTAACCCTAACCCGTAACCTAAACCTAACCCTAACCCTAAACTTAACCCGTACACTAACCCTCTCCCGTACCCTAAACCTAACCCTAACCCTAACACTAACCCTAACCCGTACCCTAACCCTAACTCTAACCCTAAACCTAACCCTAACCCGTACTCTAACCCTAACCCGTACCCTAAACTAACCCTTACCCTAACCCTAAACCTAACTCGTACCCTAACCCTAAACGTAACCATAACCTAATACATTACCTAACCCTAACAATAAACCTAACCCTAACCCTAACCCGTACCCTAAACCTAACCCTTATCTTTCACCTAACCCGTACCCAACCCTTTACCGTACTCTAAACCTAACCCTAAACCTAATCCTAACCCTACCCCTAACCCGTACCCTAAACCTAACACTAATGCGTAACCTAACGCTAACCCTAACCCTAACCCTGAAGCTAACCATAACCCGTACCCTAAGCCTAGCCCATACCCTAAACCTAAACCTACTCCTAACCCTAACCTTAACCTGTACCCTAAAGCTAAACCTAACCCTTGACCTAACCCGTACCCAACCCTATACCGTAACCTAACCCTAAACTAACCTGTACCCAAACCCTAACAGTAACACTAACCCATTCCTGAGCGCTAACCCTAACACTAACCCTAACCCTAAACCTAACCCGCACCCTAAACCTAAAGCTAACCCTAACCCTAACTCTAACCATAACTCTTACCCTAACCCTAACCCTAACACTAACACTAACCCTAACCCGTACTCTAACACTAACACTAACCCTAACCCTACCCGTACTCTAACCCTAAACCTAACCCATTCCCTAACCCCAACCCTAACCCTAACCCGTACCATAACCCTATCACTAACCCTAACCCTGACCCTAAACCTAACCCTAACCCGTACCCTAACCCTAACCCTAACCCGCACCTAAACCAAACCCTAAACATAACCCTTAACCGTAACCTACCCGAACCCCTACCCTAACCCTAACCCTAACCTTAACCATAACCCTAACCCGTACCCTAACCCTAAAACTAACCCGTACCCTAAACCCAACCCTAACCCTAAACCGTACACTAACACTAACACTAACCCTAACCCTGACCATAAACCTAACCCCAACCCTGACACTAACCCTTAGCCTAACCCTAACCTGCACCGTAAAACTAACCCTAACACGTACCCAAACCGTATAACTAACCCATACCCTAACCCCAAACATAACCCTAACCCGTACCCTTACACTAACCCTAACCGTAACCCTGACCCTATACCTAACCCTAAACCGTACACTAAACCTAACCCTAACCTTGTCCCGTACTCTAAACCTAACCCTAACCCATACCCTAACCCAACCCTAACCCTAACCCGTACCATAACCCTATCCCTAACCCTAACCCTGACCCTAAACCTAACCATAACCCGTACCCTAACCCTAACCCTAAACCGTACACTAACTCTAACCCGAACCCTAACCCTAACCCATACCCTAACCCTACCCGTAGCCTAACGCTAACTCTAACCCTAACCCCTAACCCTAACCCTAACCCTAAACCTTACCCTAACCTGTACCCAAAAGGTAAACCTAACCTGAACCCTAACACTAACCCAAAACCTTACTCTAACCCTAACCCTAAACCTAACCCGTACACTAACCCTAACCCTAACCCTAAACCGCACCCTAAACCTAACACTACCCTAAACTTAACACGTAAGCTAACCCTATCCCGTATTCTAAAGCTAACCCTAACCCGGAACCTAACCCTAAGCCTGACCCTAAGCCTAACCATTATCCTAACCGTACTCTAACCCTAACTCTAACCATCACCCTAACCCTAACCCGTACTCTAACCCTAACCCGTACACTAACCCTAACCCTAACCCTAAACGTACCCTAACCCTAACCCATACCCTAACCCTAACCCTAACCCTAACCCGTACTCTAAACTAACCCTAAACCTAACCATAACACTTACCCGTACCCTATCCCTAACACATACCCTAACACTAAACCTAACTTTAACCATAACACTAAACCGTACCCCAACCCTAAAACTAACCTGTACCCTAACCCCAACCCTAAACCTAACCCGTAACATAACCCTATCCCTAACCCTAACCCTGACCCTAAACCTAACCCTAACCCGTACCCTAACCCTAACCCGCACCTAAACCTAAACCTATGCCGTACCCTAACACTAACCTGTAACCTAAACCTAACCCTAACCCTAAATTTAAACCATACACTAACCCTATCCCGTACCCTAAACCTAACCCTAACCCGTACCCTAAACCTAACCCGTAACCTAAACCTAATCCTAAACCTAAACTTATCCCGTACACTAACCCTATCCCGTACCCTAAACCTAACCCTAACCTGTACCCTAACCCTAACCCTAACCCTAACGCTATCCGTAAAGTAACCCTAACCCTAACCCTAACACTAACCCTAACCCATACTCTAACCCTAACCCTAACCCTAAACATAACCCTAACCCGTACTCTAAACCTAACCCGAACCCTATCACTAACCCTTACCCTAACCCTAAACCTAACCCACCCTAACCCTAAACGTAACCCTAACCCGAACCCAAACCCTAAACCTAACACGTACCCTAACCCTAACCCTAACACACACACTAAAACTAACCCTAACCCTAGACCTAACACGTACACTAAACCTATCCTGTACTGAAACCTTAACCCTAACCCGTACCGTAACCCTAACCCTAACCCTAACCCTAACCCTAACCCTAACACTAACCCTAACCCGTACTCTAACTTAACCCTAACCCTAAACCTAACCTTAACCCGTACTCTAACCCTAACACTAACCCTAACACTAACCATAATCCTAACACTAAACCAAAGCTGTACTCTAACCCTAAACCTAACACTGATACTAACCCTAACCCCCTACTATAACCCTAACCCTAAACCTAACCCTATCCATAACCCTAACTCGTACCGTAACCCGAACCCGTACCCTAACCCTAACCCTAACACTAAACCTAACCCTAACCGTGACCCTAACCCTAAACCTAATCCCATACCCTAACCCTGACCCTAACCCGCATCTAAACCTAACCCAACCCTAGACCTAACCCATACCCGTAACCTAACACTAACCCTAACCCTAACCCTAACCCGTACCATAAACCTAACACTAACCCTAACCCGTACCCTAACCCTAACCCGTACCCTATACCTAAACCGATGCCTAACCCTAACCCACACCCGAAACAAAACCCTAACCCTAGACCTAACCCATACACTAAACCTATCCTGTACCCTAACCCTAATGCTAACCTGTCCCTAAACCTAGACCTAACCCGTACCCTAACCATAAACCGCACCCTAACACTAACCCTAACCCTAAACCTAAACCGTACCCTAACCCTAACCCTAATGCTAAAACTAACCCTAATCCTAACCCTACCCCGTACACCAACCCTAACCCTAACCCGTACCCGTACCCTAACCCGAATCCTAACTCTAAACCTAAAACTAACCCTACCCCGTACTCTAACACTAACCCAAACCGTAACCTTAACCCGTACCTTAACCCGTAACCTAACCCTAAACCTAACCTGTACGCTAACATGTACCATAACCCTTACCCTAATCCTAAACCTAACCCTAAATCTAACCCATACCCTACCCCTCACCCTAACCCATACCCTAACCCTAACTCGTACCCTAACACTAACACTTACCTGAACCCCTAACCCTAACCCTAACCCGTACCCTAAACCTAACCCTAACCCTAACTCGTACCCTAACACTAACCCTAACCCTGACCTAATCCGTACCATAACCCTAAACCGTAACCTAAACCTAACCCTAACCCTAAACTTAACCCATATGCTAACCCTATCCCGTACCCTAAAACTAACCCTAACCCTAACCCTAACCCTAACCCTATCCGTACCCTAACTCTAACCCTAACCCTAACCCTAACCCTAACACTAACCCTAACCCGTACTCTAACCCTAAACCTAACCCTAACTCTAAACCTAAACAGTAATATAACCCTAACCCTAATCCTAACCCTAACCCTAACCCTAACCCGTACTCTAACCCTATCCCGTAGCCTAACCCTAACTCTAACGCTAACGCCAAACCCTAACCCTAACCCTATTCCTTACCCTATCCTGTACCCAACCGGTACACCTAAACCGTACCCTAACACTAACCCAAACCCGTACTCTAACCCTAACCATACACTAACCCTATCCCTAAACCACACTCTAAACTTAACCCTAACCCTAACCCTAACCTTAACCCTTAACCGTACCCTAACCCTAACCCACACCCTAAACGTAACCCTAACTTTAACCGTAACCCTAACCCGTAATCTAACCCTAAAACTAACCCGTACCCTAAACCCAACCCTAACACTAACCCATACCCTAACACTAACCTAACACTAACCCTGACCCTAAACCTAACCCTAACCCGTACACTAACCCTAACCCTAACCCTAACCCGCACCTTAAACCTAACCATAACTCGAACCCTAACTTAACCCGTAACCTAAACCTAATCCTAACCCTAAACTTATCACCTACGCCACCCTATCCCGTACCCTAAAACTAACCTAAACCGTAACCTATACCTAAACCTAACCCTAAGCCTAAACCGTACATTAACCCTAACCCTAACCCTAAAACTAACCCTACCCAGTAATCTAAAACTAACCATAACCCTAACACTAACCCCAACCCGTACCCTAATCCTAAACCTAAACCTTTCCCTAACCCTAACACTAACCCTAACCTTTACTCTAACTGTAACCCTAACCCTTACCCTAACTGTACTCTAACCCTAACCCTAACTCGTACCCTAACCCTAACCCTAAACCTGACCCTAAACCTAACCCTAACCCATACCCTAAATCTAACCCGTAATTTAAATCTAACCCTAAACCTAACCCGTGCCCTAAACCTAACCCTAACAATAACTCGTACCCTACACCTATCCCTAACCCTGACCCTAACCCTAACCCTAACCCGTACCCTAAGCATAACACATACCCTAACCCTAAACCTAAACCTAATGCTAACCCTAAACCTAACCCTAACCCTTGACCTAACCCGTACCCAAACCTATCCCGTACACTAACCCGAACCCTAACCCGTACCCAAACCCTAACAGTAACCCTAACCCATAGCCTAGCGCTAACCCTAACCCTAACCCTAACACTAACGCGGACCCAAAACCTAACCCTAACCCTGACCCTAACACTAACCCTATCCCGTACCCTAAACCTAAACCGTACCTGAACTCTAAACCTAAACCTAACCTATACCCTAACCCTAAACGTAACCCTAGCCCGATAACAAACCCTAACCCTAACCCTAACCCGCACGTTAAACCTAACCCTAACCCTAGACCTAACACATACACTAACCCTATCCCATACCCTATACTTAACCCTAACCCGTACCGTGTCCCTAACACTAACTCTAACCCTAACCCTAACCCGTACAATAACCCTAACTAAACCTTAACCCTAACCCTAACCCGTACCCTAACCCTACCCGTAGCCTATTCCTAACTCTAACCCTAACCCCTAACCCTAAGCCTAACCGTAACTCGTACTCGAACCCGTACCCAAACGGTAAACCTAACCCGTAACGGAACACTAAACAAAATCCGTACTCTAACCCTAACCACACCCTAACCCTAACCCTAACACGCACCCTAAACTTAACACTAACCCTAACCCAAACCATAACCCTTAACCGTAACCTAACCCTAACACATAACCTAACCTTAACACTAACCTTAACCATAACCCTAATCCGTAAGCTAACCCTAAAACTAACCCGGACCCTAACCCCAACCCTAACCCTAACAAGTACCCTAACACTAACCCTATCCCTAACCCTGACCCAAAACCTAACCCAAACCTTACACTAACCCTAACCCTAACCCAACCCGCACCTTAAACCTAACCCTAACCCATACCCTAACCCTAACCCGTAACCTAACCCGAACCCTAACCCTAAACTTAAACCGTTCGCTTACCCTATCCCGTACCCTAAACCTAATCCTAACCCGAATCTTATCCCTAACCTAACCCTAAGCCTAAACCGTACTTTAACCCCAACCCTAACCCTAACACTAACCCTACCCGTACTCTAACCCTAACCCTAACCCGTACCCTAACCCTGACCCTAACCTTAACTCGTACCCTATCCCTAACAGTAAACCTGACCCTAACCCTAACACTAACCCGTACCCTAAACCTAACCCATACCCTAACCCTAACCCTAACCCTAACCCTAACCCTAACCCTAACCCGTACCCTAAACCTAACCCTAACCCTTGACCTAACCCGTACCCAAACCTATCCCGTACCCTAACCCGAACCCTAACCCGTACCCAAAACCTAACAGTAACCCTAACACATACCTTAGCTCTAAGCCTAACCCTAACCCTAAGCCTAACCCGTACCCTAAACCTAAACCTAACCCTAACCTTAACCATAACACTTACCCATACCCTAATCCTAAACCATACCCTAACAATAACCCTAACCTTAACCATAACCCTAACCTGTACCCTAACCCTAAAACTAACCCGTACACTAACCCCAACCCTAACCCTAACCCATACCATAATCCTATCCCTAACCCTAACCCTGACCCTAAACCTAACCCTAACCCGTACCCTAACCCTAACCCGCACCTAAACCTAACCCTAACCTGCCCCCTAACTCTAACCCATAACCTAAACCTAACCCTAACCCTAAACTTAACCAGTACACTAACCCTATCCTGTACCCAAAACCTAACCCTAACCTGTACCCTAACCCTAACACTAACCCTAACCCTATCCGTACACTAACCCTAACCCTAACCCTAACACTAACCCTAACCCGTACTCTAACCCTAACCATAACCCTAAACCTAAACCTAACCCATGCTCTAACCCTATCCCGAACCCTAACACTAACCCTTACCCTAACCCTAAACCTAACCCGTACCCTAACTCTAAACGTAACCCTAACACCTACCCAAACCCTAACCCTAACACGTACCCTAACCCTAACCCTTACCCTAACCCGTACCCAAATGGTAAACCTAACCTGTACCCTAACACTAACCCAAACCCGTACTCTAAACCTAACCCTAACCCTAACACTAAACCTACCCCGTACTCTAACACTAACCCTAACCCTAACCCTAACCCGTTCCCCAACCCTAAACCTAACCCTAACCCTAACACTAACCCTAACCCGTACTCTAACCCTAACCTTAACCCTAACACTAACCCTACCCCGTACTCTAACACTAACCCTAAACCTAACCCTAAACTGTACCCTAACCCTAACCCTAACCCTAACCTAAACATAACCCTAACACGTACCCTAACCCTAACTCATAACCTAAACCTAAAACTAACCCTAAACTTAACCCATACGCTAACCCTAACCCGTACCCTAAACCTAACCCATACCCTAATCCTAACCCTAAACCTATAAATAACCCTATCCCGTACACTATACTTAATCCGAACCCTTGACCTAACCCGTACCCAAACTTATCCGTACCCTAACCCTAACCCGTACCCAAAAAAAACAGTAACCCTAACCCATACCCTAGCGCTAAACGTAACCCTAACCCTAAGACTAACCGAACCCTAAACCTAAAACTAAACCTGACCCTAACCATAACCCTTACCCGTACCTTAACCCTAACCCATACCCTAAACCTTACCCGCAACTAAACCGAACTTTAACCCGTACCTTAACCCTAACCCGTAACCTAAACCGAAACATAACCCTAAACTAATCCCGTACACTAACCCTATCCCGTAACCTAAACCTAACCCTAACCCTAACCCTAACCCTAACCCTAACCCTAACCCTAACACTAAACCTAATAATAACCCTATGCCATACTCTAACCCTAACCCTAACCCTAACCCTAACCCTAACATGTACTCTAAAACTAACCCTAACCCTAAACGTAACCCTAACCCGTTATCTAACACTAACCCGTACCCTAACACTAACCCTAACCCTAACACTATCCAGAACCCGTACCCTAACCCTAAAAGTAACCCTAACCCGTACCCAAACCCTAACCCTAACACGTACCCTAAATCTAACCCTAACCCGCACACTAAAACTAACCCTAAACCTAGACCTAACACGTACACTAAACCTATCCTGTACCGTAACCTTAACCCTAACCCGTACCGTAACCCTAACACTAACCCTAAACCTAACCCTAACCCTAAACCATAGACTAACCCTAACCCGAACCCTAACCCTAACCCAAACGCTGAACGTACCCTAACCCTAACCCTAACCCTAACCCGTACCCTAACACTAACCCTTACGCTAACCCTAAACCTAACCCATACCTAACCCTAAACGTAACCCTAACCCGTACCCAAACCCTAACCCTAACACGAACCCTAATCCTAACCCTATGCCTAAACCGCACACTAAACCTAACCCAAACCCTAGACCTAACACGTACACTAAACCTATCCCGTACCGTAAACTTAACCCTAACCCGTACTGTAACCCTAACACTAACCCTAAATCTAACCCTAACCCTAACCCTAACCCGTACACTAACCCTAACCCTAAACTTACCCTAACGCTAACCCTAACCCTAACCCTAACATTAACCCTTACCCGTACTCTAAACTAACCCTAACCCTAAACCTAAACCTAAACCGTAATCTAACCCTAACCCTAACACTAACACTAACCATAACCCTAACACTAAACCTAAAACGTACTATAACCATAAACCTAACCCTAACATTAACCCTAACACCCTACTATAACCCTAACCCTAAACCTAACCCTAACCCTAACCCTAACTCGTACCGTAACCCAAATTCGTCCCCTAACCCTAACCCTAACCTTAACCTAACCCTAACCCTAACCCTAACCCTAAACCTAATCCTGTACCCTAACCCGCATGCTAAACCTAACCCTAAACCTAGACCTAACCCGTACCCTAACCCTAACCCGTACCCTAACACTAACCCTAATCCTAAACCTTTCCCTAACCCGTACCCAAACGGTAAACGTAACCTGTACCCTAACACTAACCCAAACACATACTCTAACCCTAACCCTAAACCAAACCTGCACCCTTAACTTAACCCTAACCCTAACCCAAACCATAACCCTTAACCGTAACCTAACCCTAACCCATACCCTAAACCTAACCCTAACCTTAACCGTAACACTAACCGTAACTTAAACCTAACACTAAACCATAACCTAACCCCAACCCTAACGCTAACCCGTACCCTAACACTAACCCTAACCCTAAACCTGACCCTAAACCTAACCCTATCCCGTACCCTAAACCTAACCCTAACCCGTATCCTAACCCTAAACCTAACCCTAAGCCTAATCTGTACATTCATCCTAACCCTAAACCTAACCCTAACACTAAGCATAACCCGTACTCTATCCCTAACCCTAACCGTATTCTAACCCTAATCCTAACCCTCACCCTAACCCTAACTCGTACTGTAACCCTAACCCATTCCATAACCCTAACCCTAACCCGTACCCTAACCCTAACCCTAATTCGTACCCTAACCCTAAACCTCACTCTGACCCTAACCCTAACCCTAACCCGTATCCTAAACCTAACCCATACCCTAACCCTAAAGTTAACCTTAACCGGTGCTCTAACCCTATCCCGTACCCTAACACTAACCCTAATTCCTAACCCTTGACCTAACCCCTAACCTAACCCTAACCCTAACCCATACCCAAACCCTAACAGTAACCCTAAACCATACCCTAATGCTAACACTAACCCTAACCCTAACTCTAACCATTACCCGTACCCTAACCCTAACCCATACACAACCTAACCCTAAACTTAACCGTAACCCTGACCAGTACCCTAAACCTAAAATTAGCTCGTACCCTAACCCCAACCCTAACCCTAACCCGTACCCTAACCCTAACCCTAACCCTAACCCTAACCCTAACCTTAACCCTAACCCACACCTAAACCTAACCCTAACCCGTAACCTAAGCCTAACCCTAAACCTAAACTTAACCCGAACGCTAAACCTAACCCGTACCCTTAACCTAACCCTAACCCGTAAACTAACCCTAAACCTAACCCTAAGACTAACCAGTACATTAACCCTAACCCCAACACTAACACTAACCCTACCCCGTACTCTAACCCTAACCCTAAATCTAACCCTAACCCGTACCCTAACCCTAACCCTAACCCTAACACTAACCCTACCCCGTACTCTAACACTAACAAAAACCCTAACCCTAACCCGTACCCTAACCCTAACCCTAACCCTAACCCTAACACGTACTCTAACCCTAACCCTAACCCTAACCCTAACCCGTACCATAACACTAACCCTAACCCTAACACTAACCCTAACCCGTACTCTAACCCTAACCCTAACCCTAACACTAACCCTACCCCGTACTCTAAAACTAACCCTAATCCTAACCCTAACTCGTACCCTAACCCTAACCATAACCCTAACCCTAACCCTAACACTAAACCTAACCCGTACTCTATCCCTAACCCTAACCGTATTCTAACCCTAACCCTAACCGTCACCCTAACCCTAACACGTACTGTAACCCTAACCCATACCATAACCCTAAACCTAACCCGTACCCTAACCCTAACCCTAATTCGTACCCTAACCCTAACCCTGACAATAACCCTAACACTAACCCGTATCCTAAACCTAACCCATACCCTAACCCTAAACCTAACCCTAACCTGTGCTCTAACCCTATCCCGTACGCTAACACTAACCCTAATCCTAACCCTTGACCTAACCCGTAACGTAACCCTAACCCTAACCCGTACCCAAAACCTAACAGTAACCTAAACAATACCATAGCGCTAACACTAACCCTAACCCTAACCCTAAATCTAACCATTACCTGTACCCTAACCCTAACCCATACCCTAACCCAAACCCTAAACTTACCCGTAACCCTGACACGTACACTAAACCTAAAATTAACCCATACCCTAACCCTAACCTTAACCCTAACACTAACCCTACCCCGTACTATAACCCTTACAAAAATCCTAACCCAAACACGTACCCTAAACCTAACCCTTAACCCTTACCCTAACACTAACCCTAAACCGTACTCTAACCCTAACCCTAACCCTAACACTAACCCTACCCCATACTCTAACACTAACACTAATCCTAACCCTAACTCGTACCCTAAAACTAACCCTAACTCTCACCCTAACACTAACCCGTACTGTGACCCTAACCCGTAACATAACCCTAATTCTAACCCGTACCCTAACCCTAACCCTAACTCATACCCTAACCCTAACCCTGACCCTAACCCTAACGCGTACCCTAAACTTAACCCTAACCCTAAATCAAACCCTAACCTAACCCTAACCCTGACAATAACCCTAACCCTAAACCGTACCCTAAACCTAACCCATACCCTAAACCTAACCATAAACCTAACCGTAACCCTAACCCGTACCCTAAACCTAACCCTAACCCTTGACCTAACTAGTTCCCACCCTATCTCGTACCCTAACCCTAACCCTAACCCGAACCCAAACCTAACAGTAACCCTAAACCATTCCCTAGCGCTCACACTAACCCTAACCCTAAGCCTAACGTGCACCCTAAACCTAAACCTTAAACTAAACCTAACCATAACCCTTACCCGTACCCTAACCCTAACCCATACCCTAACACTAACCCTAACCTTAACCGTAACCCTAACCCGTACCCTAACCCTAAAAGTAAACCGTACCCTAACTCCAACCCTAACCCTAACCGGTACCATAACCCTATCCCTAACCCTAACCCTGACCCTAAATCTAACCCTATCCCATACACTAACCCTAACCCGCACCTAAACCTAACCCTAACCCGTACCCAAACCCTAACCCATAACCTATACCTAACCCTAACCCTAAACTTAACCCGTACACTAACCCTATCCAATACCCTAAACTTAAGCCTCACCCGTACCCTAACCCTAACCCTAACCCTATCCGTACACTAATCCTAACCCTAACCCAAACACTAACCCTAACCCGTACTCTAACACTAACACTAACCCTAAACCTAACCCTAACCCGTACTCTAACCCTAACCCGTACCCTAACACTAACCCTTACCCTAACCCTAAACCTAACCCGTACCCTAAACCTAAACGTACCCCTAACGCGTACCCAAACCCTAACCCTAACACGTACCCTAAACCTAATCCTAACCCTAAACCTAACCCGCACACTAAACCTAACACTAACCCTACACCTAACAAGTATACTAACCCTAAACCGTACCGTAACCTTAACCCTAACCCGGACCGTAACCCTAACACTGAACTTAACCCTAACCCTAAACCTAACCCTAACCCCAACCCGTAGACTAACCCTAACCCGAACCCTAAAACTAAACCTAACCCGTACCCTAAACCTACGCGTAGCCTAACCCTAACCCTAACCCTAATCCCTAACCCTAACCCTAACACTAACACTTACCCTATCCCGTTCCCAAACGGTAAACCTAACCCGTATCCTAACACTAACCCAAACCCGTACTCTAACGCTAACCCTAACCCTAACCCTAACCCGCACCCTAAACTTAACTCTAATCCTAACCCAAACCATAACCCTTAACCGTAACCTAACACTAAACCATACCCTAATCCTAACCCTAACCTTAACCATAACCCTAACCCATACCCTAACCCTAAAACTAACCCGTGCCCTAACACCAACCCTAACCCTAATCCATACCCTAACACTAAACCTAACCCTAACCCTGACCATAAACTTAACCCTAACCCTTACACTAACCCTAACCATAAACCGCACCCTAAACCTAACCCTAACACGTACCCTAACCTTAACCCGTAACCTAAACCTAACCCTAACCCTAAACTTAACCCGTACGCTAACCCTATCCCATACCCTAAACCTAACCCTAACCCGTATACTAACCCTAAACCTAACCCTAAGCTGAACCCGTACCCTTACCCTAACCCTACCTCGTACACTAACCCTTCCCCTAACCCGTACTATAAGCCTAACCTTAAACCTAACCCTAACCCTAACACTACCCCTTATTCTAACACTATCCCGTAGCCTAACCCTAACTCTAACACTAAACCCTAACTCTTACCCTAACCATTACCCTAACCCGTACCCAAACGGTAAACCTAACCCGTACCCTAACACTAACCCAAACCCATACTCTAACCCTAAACCTAACACTAACCCTAACCCTAAACCGCACCCTAAACTTAAACCTAACCCTAACCATAACCATAACCCTTAACCGTACCCTAAGCCTAACCCACACCCTAACCCTATACCTAAATTTAAACGTAACCCTAACCCGTACCCTAACCCTAAAACTAACCGTACCCTAACACTAACCCAAACCCGTACTCTAAACCTAACCCTAACACTAACCCGCACCCTAAACTTAACCCTAACCCTAACGCAAAACATAACCCTTAACCGTAACCTAACCCTAACCCATACCCTAACCCGAACCCTAACCTTAGCCGTAACCCTAACTTGTACCCTAACCCTAAAAATAACACATACCCTAACCACAACCCTAACTTTAATGCGTACACTAACACTAACCCTAACCCTAAACCTGACCCTAAACCTATCCCATACTCTAAACCTAACCCTAACACTAACCCTAACCCTAACCCGTACACTAACCATAACCCTAACCCATACCCTAACCCTAACCCGTAACCTAACCATAATCCAGGGCCTAACTCTAACCCGCACCGTAAACCTAAGCCTAAACCTAGACATAACCCGTACCCTAACCCTATCCCGTACCCTAACCCTAGTCCTAACCCGTATCCTAACCCTAACACTAACCCTAACCCTAACACTAACCCTAACCAGTAGACTAACCCGTACCCTAACACTAACCCGTACCCTAACCCTAACCCGCACCGAAACCTAACCCTAATCCGTACTCTAAGCCTAACCTGTAACCTAAACCTAAACCTAACCCTAAACTTAACCAGTACACTAACCCTATCCCATACCCTAAACCTAAACCTAACCCGTACCCTAACCCTAACTCTAACCCTAGCCCTATCTGTACACTAACCCTAACCCTAACCCTAACAATAACACTAAAATGTACTCTAACACTAACCCTAACCCTAACACTAACCATAACCCTAACACTAACCCTAACCAGTACTCTAACCCTAAACGTAACCCTAACACTAACCCTAACCCCCTACTATAATCCTAACCCTAAACCTAACCCTTACCCTAACCCTAACTCGTACTGTAACCCGAACCCATACCGTACCCTAACCCTAACCCTAAACCTAACCCTAACCCTGACCCTAAACCTAACCCTAATCCCGTACCCTAACCCTAAACCTAACCCGCATCCTAAACCTAACCCTAAACCTAGACCTAACCCGTAGCCTAACCCTAACCCGTACCCTAACACTAACCTGTACCCTAACCCTAACACTAACCTTAACCCTAACCCGTACACTAACCATAACCCTAACCCATACCCTAACCCTAACCCGTACCCTAAACCTAACCCAGGGCCTAACTCTAACCCGCACCATAAACCTAACCCTAACCCCAGACATAACCTGTACCAAACCCTATCCCGTACCCTAACCCTAGTCCTAACCCGTATCCTAAACCTAACACTAACCCTAACCCGTACACTAACCCTAACCTGTACACTAACCCTAACCCGTACCCTAACCCGTACTCTAACCCTAACCCACACCGAAACCTAACCCTAACCCGTACCCTAAACCTAACCCGTAACCTAAACCTAACCCTAACCCTAAACTTAACCCGTACACTAACCCTATCCCATACCCTAAACCTAACCCTAACCCGTACCCTAACCCTAACTCTAACCCTAACCCTATCCGTACACTAACCCTAACCCTAATACTAACACTAACCCTAACCCGTACTCTAACCCTAACCCTAACCCTAACCTAAACCTAACCCGTATTCTAACCCTAACCCTTACCCTAACACTAACCCTTACCCTAACCCTAAACCTACCCCGTACCCTAACCCTTAACGGAACCCTAACCGGTACCCAAATCCTAACACTAACACGTACCCTAACCCTAACCCTAACCCGCACACTAAACCTAACCCTAAACCTACACCTAACACGTACACTAACCCTATCCCATACCGTAATCTTAACCCTAACCCGTACGTAACCCTAACACTAAAAATAATCCTAAACCTAACCCGTACACTAACCCTAACCCGAACCCTAACTCTAACCCTAACCCGTTCCCTAACCCTACCAGTAGCCTAACCCTAACCCTAACCCTAACCCCTAACCCTAACCCTAACCCTAATCCTAATCCTTACCATAACCCGTACCCAAACGGTAAACCTAAACTGTACCCTAACCCTAACCCTAACCCCTAACCCTAAACCTAACCCTAACCCTTACCCTAACCCGTACCCAAACGGTAGACCTAACCCGTACCCTAACACTAACTCAAACCCGTACTCTAACCCTAACCCTAACCGTAAACCTAACACGCACCCTAAACTTAACACTAACCCTAACACAAACCATAACCTTTAACCGCAACCTAACCCCAACCCATACCCTAAGCCTAACCCTAACCTTAACCGTAACCCTAAACATACCCTAACCCTAAAACTAACCCGTACCCTAACCCCAACCCTAACCCTAACCCGTACACTAACACTAACCCTAACACTTAACTCTAACCCTGACCCTAAACCTAACCCTAACCCTTACACTAATCTTAACCCTAACCCTAACACGTAACCTAAACCTAACCCTAACCCTAAACTTAACCCCTACACTAACCCTATCTCATACCCTAAACCTAACCCTAACCCGTAACCTAACCTTAACTCTAACCCTAACCCTATCCGTACACTAACCCTAACCCTAACCCTAACACTAACCCTAACCCGTACCCTAACCCTAAATGTAACCCTAACCCGTACGCAAACCCTAACCCTAACACGTACTCGAACCCTAACCCTAACCCGCACACTAAACCTAACCCTAACCCTAGACCTAACACCTACAGTAACCCTATCCCGTACCCTAACCTTAACCCTACCCCGTACCGTAAACCTAACACAAACCCTAACCCTATCCCTAACCCGTACCCTAACCCTACCATAGCCTAACCCTATCTCTAACCCTAACCCCTAAACCTAACGCTAACCATTACCCTAACCCGTACCCAAACTTTAAACCTAACCCGTATCCTAACACTAACCCAAACCGGTACTCTAATCCTAACCCTAACCCTAACCCGTACCCTAACCCATACCCTAAACCTTCCGTAGCCTAACCCTAACTCTAACCCTAACCCCTAACCCTAACCCTAACCCTTACCCTAACACGTACCCAAACGGTAAACCTAATATGTACCCTAACACTAACCCAAACCCGTATTCTAACCCTAACCTTAACCCTAACCCTAACAATAACCCGCACCCTAAATTTAAACCTAACCCTAACCCAAACCATAACCCTTAACCGTAACCTAACCCTAACCCATAATCTAACCCTAACCCTAACCTTAACCGTAACCCTAACTCGTACCCTAACCCTAAAACTAACCTGTACCCTAACCCCATCCCTAACCTTAACGCGTACACTATCACTAACCCTAACCCTGACCCTAAATCTAACCCTAACCGTACACTAACCCTAAACCTAACCCTAACACTAACCCAAACCCGTACTCTAACCCTAACCCTAACCCTAACCCTAAACCGCACCCTAAAATTAACCATAAACCTAACCCTAACCATAACCCTTAACCGTACCCTAACCCTAACCTACACCCTAACCCTAACCCTAACTTTAACCATAACCCTATCCCGTACCTTAACCCTAAAACTAACCCGTACACTAACCCGTACCCTAACCCTTACCCTAAACCTAACCCTAACCCTGACCCTAACCATAAACCTAACCCGTACCTTAACCCTAAACCGTATCCTAACCCTAGCCCTACACCTAACCCATACCCTACCCCTAAACGTAACCCTAACCCGTACCCAAACCCTAACCCTAACTCGTACCCTAAACCTAACCCTAACTCTAACCCGCACACTAAACCTAACCCGAATCCTCGACCTAACATGTACACTAACCCTATCCCATACCCTAACATTAACCCTAATCCGTACCGAAACCCTAACAGTAACCCTAACCCCTACCATAGCACTAACTCTAAACCTAACCCTAAGCCTAACCCGCACCCTAAATCTAAACCTAACCCTAACCCTAACCATAACCCTTACCCGTACCCTAACCCTACCCATACGTTAACACTAACCCTAACCTTAACCATAACCCTATACCGTACCCTTACCGGGACCATAACCCTACCCCTAACCCTAACCCTGACCCTAAACCTAACCCTAACCCGTACCTTAACTCTAACCCACACTTAAACCTAACCATAAACCGTACCCTAACCCTAACCCGTAACCTAAACCTAACCCTAACCCTAAACTTAACCCATACACTAACCCTATCCCGTACCCTAAACCTAACCCTAACCCGTAACCTAACCCTAACCCTAACCCTAACACTATCCGTACACTAAACCTAACCCTAACCCTAACCCTAAATCTAACCCGTACTCTAATCCTAACCCTAAACCTAAACCGAACTCTAACCCATACCCTTACCCTAACCCTAAACCTAACCCGTAACCCTAAACCCTAACGTCAACCCCTAACCCGTACCCAACATCTAATCCTAAACACGTATCCTAACCCTAACCCTAACCCTAACCCGCAAACTAAACCTAAACCTAACCCTAGACCTAACACGTACACTAACCATTGTCCTGTACCATAACCTTAACTCTAACCCATACCATAAACCTAACACTAACCCTAAACCTAAACCTAACCCTAACCCTAACCCTAACCCGTACACTAACCCTAACCCAAACCCTACCCTAAACCTAACCCGTACCCTAAACCTACCCGTAGCCTAACCCTAACTCTAACCCTAACCCCTAACCTTAACACTAACTCTAACTCTTACCCTAACCCGTACCCAAACGTTAAACCTAACCCGTACCCTAACACTAACCCTAACCCGTACTCTAACCCTAACCCTAACCCTAAACCTAACCCTAACCATACTCTAACCCTAACCCGTACCCAACACCTAACCCTAACATGTATCCTAACCGTAACCCTAACCCTAAGCCTAACCCGCACACTAAACCTAAACCTAATCCTAGAACGAAAACGTACACTAACCATATCACGTAACGTAACCATTACCCAAACCCGTACCGTAGCCCAAACACTAACCCTAAACCTAAACCTAACCCTAACCCAACCCATACACTAACCATAAACTGAACCCTAAACCTAACCCGTACCCTAACCCTACCCGTAGCCTAACCCTAACTCTAACCCTAAGCCCTAACCATAACACTAACTCTAACCATTACCCTAACCCGTACCCAAACAGTAAACATAACCCATACCCTAACACTAACCCAAACCCGTAATCTAACCCTAACCCTAACCCTAACCCGCAACCTAAACGTAACCCTAACCTTAACACAAACAATAACCATTAACCGTAATCTAACCCTAACCCATACCCTAACCCTAAAACTAACCCGTACCCTAAACCCAACCCTAACCCTAACCCATAACCTACCACTAACCCTAACCCTAACCCTGACCCTAAACCAAAACATAACCATTACACTAACCCTAAACCTAACCCTAACCCGCACCCTAAAACAAACCCTAACCCGTAGCCTAACCGTAAAACTAACCCGTACCCTAACCCCTACCATAACCCTAACCCGTACCCTAACACTAACCTTAACCCTAACCCTGACCCTAAACCTAACCTAAACCGTACACTAACCCTAACCCTAACCCTTCCCACATCCTAAACCTAACCCTAACACGTACCGTAACCCTAACCTGTAACCTAAACCTAACCCTACCATACACTTAACCCGTACGCTTACCCTATCCCGTACGCTAAGGCTAACCGTAAGCCGTAACCTAACCCTAAACCTAACCCTAAGACTAACCGGTACATTAACCCTAACCCTAAACCTAACACTAACCCTACCCCATACACTAACCCTAACCCTAACCCTAATCCTAACCCTAACCCGTACCCTAACCCTAACCCTAAACATTTCCCTAACACTAACCCTAACCCGTACTATAACCCTAACCCTAACCCTAACCCTAACCACAATCCTAACCTTACTCTAACCCTAAAACTAACCCTCACACTAACCCTAACCCGTACTGTAACCCTAACCCGTACCCTAAACCTAACCCACACCGAAACCTAACCCTAACCTGTACCCCTAACCCTAACCCATAACCTAAACCTAACCCTAACCCTAAACTTAACCCTTACACTAACCCTATCCCGTAGCCTAAAGCTAACCCTAACACGTACCCTAACCCTAACCCTAACCCTAACCCTATCCGTAAACTAAACCTAACCCTAACCCTAACACTAACCCGCACCCTAAACCTAAAGCTAACCCTAACCCTGACCATAACCATTAACCTAACACTAACCCTAACGCTAACCCTAACCCTACCTGGACTCTAACCCTAACCCTAACCCATTCCCTAACCCCAACCCTCACCCTAACCCGTACCATAACCCTATCACTAACCCTAACCCTGACCCTAAACCTAACCCTAACCCATACCCTAACCCTAACCCTAACCCGCCACCTAAAACTAACCCTAACGCGTACCCTAAACCTAACCAGTACCCTACCCCTAACCCTAACCCTAACCCGTACCCTAAACCTAACCCTAACCCTAACTCGTACCCTAACCCTAACCCTAACCCTGACCCTAAACCTAGACCTAACCCGTACCCTAAGCCTAACACATACCCTAACCCTAACCCTAAACCTAACCTTAACCCTAAACCGTACCCTAAACCTAACCCTAACCCTTGACCTAACCCGTACCCAAAACTATCCCCGTACCCTAACCCTAAACCTAACACGTACCCAAAACCTAACATTAACCCTAACCCATAACCTAGCGCTAACCCTAACCCTAACCCAAACCCGTCCCCTAAACCTAAACCTTAACCTAACCCTAAACATAACCCACCCATACCCTAACCCTAACCCATACCCTAACCCTAACCCGAACCTTAACCATAACACTGACCCGTACCCTAACCCTAAAACTAACCCGCAACCGAAACTTAACCCTAACCCTAACCCAAAATATAACACTTAACCGTAACCTAAACCTACCCCATACCATCAACCTAAACCTAACCTTAACCATAACCCCTAACCCGTACCATAACCCTAAAACTAACCCGTACCCTAACCCCAACCCTAACCATAACCTGTTCACTAACACTAACCCTAAACCTAACCCTGACCCTAAACCTAACCCTAACCCTTACACTAACCCGAACCCTAAACCTAACCCGCACCCTATACCTAACCCTAACCCGTACCCTAACTCTAACCCATAACCAAAACCTAACCCTAAACTTAACCCCGTACGCTAACCCTATTCCGTACCCTAAACAAAACCCTAACCCATATCCTAACCCTAACCTAACCCTAAGCTAACCAGTACATTATCCGTAACCCTAACCCTAACACTATCCCTACCCCGTACTCTAACCCTAACACTAACCCTAACACTAACCCGTGTCCTAAACCTAACCCTAACCCTAACACGCACCATTAAATTTACCCATACGCTAACCATAACCCTAAACCTAAACTTAATCTTAACCCTAACCCTAACCCTAACCCGAATCCCGTACCCTAACCCTAACCCTAACCCGCATCCTAAACCTAACCCAAAACCTAGTCCTAACCCGAACCCTAACCTTAACCCGTACCCTAACACTAACCCTAACCCTAACCCTAACCCTAACACGTACCCTAACCCTAACCAGTACCCTAATCCTAACACTAACACTATCCCGTACCCTAATCCTAAACTGTACCCAAAACCTTACCCTAACCCTAACCCTAAACCTCACCCGCACACTAAACCTAACCCTAACCCTAGACCTAACACATACACTAACCCTATCCCGTACCCTAACCTTAACCCTAAACTGTACCGTAACCCTAACACTAACCCTAACCCTAACCAAAACCCTAAGGCGTACACTAACCCTCACCCGAACGCTAACCCTAACCCTAATCCGTACCCTAACCCTACCCGTAGCCTAACCCTAACTCTAACCCTAACGCCTAACCCTAACCCTATCCCTAACCCTTGCCCTAACCCGTAGCGAAACGGTAAACTTAACCCGTACCCTAACACTAACCAAAACCCGTACTCTAACCCTAACCCTAACCCTAACCCTAACCATAACCCGCACCCTAAACTTAACCCCAAACCTAACCCAAACTATAACCCTTAACTGTAACCTAACACTAACCCATAGCCTCAACCTAAACCTAACCTAAACCGTAACCCTAACCTGAAACATAACCATAAAACTAACCCGTACTCTAACCCCAAACCTAATCCTAACCCGTAACCTAACCCTATCCCTAACGCTAATCCTGACACTAAACCTAAACCAAACCCTAACCTAACCCTAACCCTAACCCTCACCTAAACCTAACGCTAACCTGTACCCTAACCCTATTCCGTACCATAAACCTAAACCTAACCGTACCCTAACCCTAACCCTAACCCTATCCGTACTGTAACCCTAACGAAACCCTAACCCTAACACTAACCCTAACCCGTACTCTAACCCTAACCCTAAACCTAAACCTAACCCTAACCCGTACTCTAAACCTAACCCGTTCCCTAAAACTAACCCTAACCCTAACACTATCCCTAACCCGTACTCTAACCCTAAACCTAACCCTAATTCTAACCCTAACCCGTACTAAAACCCTAAACCTAACCCTAACCCTAAACCTAACCCTAACCGTACTCTAACCTGATACCGTAACCTAACACTAACTCTAACCCTAACCCTAACCCTAACCCTAACCCTAACCCTTAACCTAACCCGTACCCAAATGGTAAATCTAACCCGTACCCTAACACTAACCCAACCCGTACTCTAACCCTAACCCTAACCCTATCCGCACCCTAAACTTAACCATAAACCTAACCCTAACCATAACCCATAATGGTACCCTAATCCTAACCTACACCCGAACCCTAACCCTAACTTTAACCATAACCCTAACCCATACCTTAACCCTAAAACTAACCCGTCCACTAATCCGGACCCTAACCCTTACCCTAAACCTAACCCTAACCCTGACCCTAACCATAAACCTAACCCATACCCTAACACTAAAATGTATCCTAACCCGAGCCCTAAACCTAACCCATACCCTAACCCTAAACGTAACCCTAACCTGTACCCAAACCCTAACCCTAACTCGTACCCTAACACTAACCCTAACTCTAACCCGCACACTAAACCTAACCCGAATCCTCGACCTAACATGTACACTAACCCTATCCCGTACCCTAAACTTAACCCTAACCCGTACCCAAACCCTAACAGTAACCCTAACCCATACCCTAGCACTAACCCTAACCCTAACCCTAAGCCTAACCCGCACCCTAAACCTGCACCTAACCCTGACCCTACCCATAACCCTTACCCATACCCTAACCCTACCCATGCCCTAACACTAACCCTAACCTTAACAATAAAACTATACCGTACCCTAACCTGTACCATAACCCTACCCCTAACACTAACCCTGCCCCTAAACCTAACTCTAACCTGTACCCTAACTCTAACCCACACCTAAACCTAACCCTAACCTGTACCCTAACCCTAACCCGTAACCTAAACCTAACCCTAAACCTAAACTTAACCCGTACACTAAACCTATCCCATACCCTAAACCTAACCCTAACCTTTACCCTAACCCTAAAACTAACCCATACAGTAACCCTAAACATAACCCTAACCCGTACCCAACACCTAAACCTAACACGTATCCTAACCCTAACCCTAACCCTAAGCCTAACCCTAACCCGCACACTAAACCTAACCCTAACCCTAGACCTAACACGTAAACGAACCGTATCCCGTACCGTAACCTTAACTCTAACCCGTACCGTAACCCTAACACTAACCCTAAACCTAACCCTAACCCTAACACGTACACTAACCCTAACCCGAACCCTAACCCTAAACCTAACCCGTACCCTAACCCTACCCGTAGCCTAACCCTAACTCTAAACCTAACCCCTAACCAAAACACTAACTATACCCCTTACCCTAACCCGTACCCAAACGGTAAACATAACCTGTACCCTAACACTAACCCAAACCCGTACTCTAACCCTAACCCTAACCCTAACACGCACCCTAAACTTAACCCTAACCCTAACACAAACCATAACTATTAACCGTAACCTACCCTAACCCATACCCTAACCCTAAACCTAACATTAACCATAACCCTAACCCGTACCCTAACACTAACCCTAACCCTAACCCTGACCCTAAACCTAACGCTAAACCGTACAATAAACCTAACCCTAACCGTATCCTGTACTCTAAACCTAACCCTAACACGTATCCTAACCCTAAACATAACCCTAAGCCTAACCCGTACATTAACCCTAACACTAACCCTAAAATTAACCCTACCCCGTAGTCTAAACCTAACCCTAACCCTAACCCTAAGCCAAACCCTAACCGTAACACTAACCCTAACCCGTACTCTAACTCTAACCCTAACCCTCACCCTAACCATAACCCATATTGTAACCCTAACCCGTACCATAACCCTAACCCTAACCCGTAACCTAACCCTAACCCTAACTCATACACTAACCCTAACACTAATCCTGACCCTAACCCTAACCCTAACCCGTACCCTAAACCTAAACTGTACACTAACCCCAACCCTAACGCGAACCCGTACCCTAAACCTAACTCTAACCCTAACTCGTACACTAACCCTAAACCTAACCCTGACCCTAAATCTAACCCTAACCCGTACCCTAAGCCTAACCCATACCCTAACCCTAACCGTAAACCTAACCCTAACCCTAACCCGTACCCTAAACCTAAACCTAACATTTGACCTAACACGTACCCAACCCTATCCCATACCCTAACCCTAACCCTAACCAGTACCCAAACCCTAACAGTAACCCTAACCCATACCCTAGAGCTAACACTAAACCTAACCCTAACCCGCACCCAAAACCTAAGGCTAACCGTAACCATAACGCTAACCCTAAACCTAACCCGTACCTTAACCCTAAACGTAACCCTAACCCGTACCAAAACCCTAACCCTAACACGTACTCTAACCTTAACCCTAAACCTAAACCGCACACTAAACCTAACCCTAACTCTAGACCTAAAACGTACACTAACCCTATCCCAAACCCTAACCTAAACCCTAATGTGTACCGTAATCCTAACACTAACCCTAACACTAACCCTAAACCTAACCCTAACCCGTACACTAACCCTAACCCGAACCATATCCCTAACCCTAACACGTACCCTAACAATAACCCTAACCCTAAACCTAACCCTAACCCTAACGCTAACCCGTACTTAACCCTAACCCTAACCCTAACCCTAAACCTAACTTTAACCGTAACCCTAACCCATACACTAACCCTAAAACTAACCCGTACCCTAACGCCAACCATAACACTAACTCGTACCGTAACCCTATCCATAACCCTAAACCTGACCCTAAACCTAACCTTAACCCCACCCTAACCCTAAACCTAACTCGCACCCTAAACCTAAGCCTAAATCTTACCCTAACCCTAATCCAAACCTAAACCTAACCCTAACCCTAAACTTAACCCGTACGCTAACCCTATCCCGTACCCTAAACCTAACCCTAACCCTACTCCATACCCTAAGCCTAACCCTAACCGTACCCTAACCCTAACACTAACCCTAACCCTATCACTAACACTATCCCGTACTCTAAACCTAACCCTAACCCTAATCCTAACCCTAACCCGTACTCTAACCCTAACCCTAGCACTAACACTAACCCTAACCCTAACCCGTAACCTAAAACTAACCCTAACTCGTACCCTACACCTAACCCGTACTCTAACCCTAACCCTAACCAGTAACCTAAACCTAAACCGCACCCTAAACCTAACCTTAACCATAACCGTACCCTAAACCTAACCCATACCCTAAACCTAAACCTAAACCTAACCCTAACCCTAACCCTAACCTAAACCTAACCCATACCCTCAACCAAAACCTAACCTTAACCATAACCCTAACCCATACCCTAACCCTAAAACTAACCTGTACCCTAACCCCAACCCTAACCTTAACGTGTACACTAACACTAGACCTAACCCTAACCCTGACCCTAAACCTAACCCTAACCCTTACACTAATCCTAACCCTAACACTAACCCGCACCCTAAACCTAACACTAACCAGTACCATAACCCTAACCCGTAACCTAAACCTAACCCCAACCCTAAACTTAACCCATAGGCTAACCCTATCCCGTACCCTAAACCTAACCCTAAACCGTATCCTAACCCTAAACCTAACCCTAAGCCTAATCTGTACATTAACCCTTACCCTAACCCTAACACTAACCCTACCCCGTACTCCAACCCTAACCCTAACCCTAACCCGTACACTAACCCTAACCCTAACCCTAACACTAACACTAACGCTAACCTGTACTCTAACCCTAACCCTAACACTCACCCTAACCCTGACCCTAAACCTAACCCTAACCCATACACTAACCCTAACCCTAACCCTAACCTGCAACCTAAACCTAACCCTAACGCATACCCTAACCCTAACCCGTAACCTAAACCTAACCCTAACCCTAAACTTAACCCGTACGCTAACACTATCCCGTACCCTAAACCTAACCCTAACCCGTAAACTAACCCTAAACCTAACCCTAAGCCTAACCCGTACATTAACCCTAACCCTAACACTAACACTAACCCTACCCCGTACTCTAACCCTAACCCTAACCCTAACCCTAACCCTAACCCTAACCCTAACCCGTACCCTAACCATAACCATAACCCTAACCCTAACACTAACGATAACCTGTACTTAACCCTAACCCTAACCTTAACCTTAACTTTAACCGTAACCCTAACCCGTACACAAACCCTAAAACTAACCTATACCCTAACGCCAACCGTAACAGTAACTCGTACCGTAAACCTATCCCTAACTCTAAACCTGACCCTAAACCTAACCCTAACCCGTACACTAACCCTAATCCGCACACGCACCCTAAACCTAACACTAACCCGTACCCTAACACAAATCCGTAACCTAACCTAACCCTAACCCTAAACTTAACCCGTACGCTAACCCTATCCCGTACCCTAAACCTAACCCTAACCCTAACCCGTACCCTAACCCTAACCCTAACCTGTACCCTAACCCTAACCATAACACTAACACTAACACTAACACTAACCCTATCCCGTACTCTAAACCTAACCCTAAACCTAATCCTAAACCTAACCCGTACTTTAACCTTAACCCTAACCCTAACACTAACCGTAACCCTAACACTAACCCTAACCAGTACTCTAAACCTAAAGGTAACCCTAACACTAACCCTAACCCCCTACTATATCCTAACCCTAAACCTAACACTTACCCAAACCCTAACTCGTACTGTAACCCTATACCCGTCCCAACCCTAACCCTAACCCTAAACCTAACCCTATTCCTGTTCCTAACCCTAACCCTAATCCTGTACCCTAACCTTAACCCTAACCCGCATCCTAAACCTAACCCTAACCCTAGACCTAACCCGTAGCTTAACGCTAACCCGTACCCTAACACTAACACTAACCCTAACTTTAACCCGTACCCTAACACTAAACCTAACCTTTACCCTAACCCTAACCTGTCCCCTAACCCTAAACCTAACCCTAACACTAACCCTAACCCTCTACTATAACCCTAACCCTAAACCTAACCCTAACCCTAACCCTAACTCGTACCGTTAACTTTACCCTCGTACCGTATCCCTATCCCTAAACCTAAACCTGACCCTAAACCTAACCCAAACCCGTACTCTAACCCTAAACCTAACCGTAACCCGCACCCTAAACTTAATCCTAACCCTAACACAAACCATAACCCTTAACCGTAACCAAACCCTAACCCATATCCTAACCCTAACCCTAACCTTAACCATAACCCTAACCCATACCCTAACACGAAAACTAACCCGTACCCTAAACCCAACCTGAACCCTAACCCGTACCCTAACACTAACCCTAACCCTAACCCTGACCCTAAACCTAACCCTAATCCTTACACTAAACCTGACCCTAACCCTAACCCGCACCCTAAAACTAACCCTAACCCGTACCCTAACCGTAAAACTTACCCTTACCCTAACCCCAACCATAACCCTAACCCGTACCCTAACACGAACCCGTACTTAACCCTAACCCTAACCCTAAACCTAAACCTAACTTTAACCGTAACCCTAACCTGTACACTAACCCTAAAACTAACCCATACCCTAACGCCAACCATAACACTAACTCATACCATAACCCTATCCCTAGCCCTAAACCTGACCCTAAACCTAACCCTAACCCGTACCCTAACCCTAACCCTAACCCACACTCTAAACCTAACCTTAACTCGTACCCTAACCCTAATCCGTAACCTAAACCTAACCCTAACCCTAAACTTAACCCGTACGCTAACCCTATCCCGTACCCTAAACCTAACCCTAACCCGTTCCCTAACCCTAACCCTAACCCTATCCGTACACTAAACCTAACCCTAACCCTAACACTAACCCTAACCCGTACTCTAACCCTAAGCCTAACCCTAAACCTAACCCTAACCCATACTCTAACCCTAACCCGTAACCTAACACTAACCCTTACCCTAACCCTAAACCTAACCCGTACCCTAACCCTAAACGTAACCCTAACCCGTACCCAAAACCTAACACTAACACGTATCCTAACCGTAATCCTAATCCTAACCCTAACCCTAACCCGCATACTAAACCTAAACCTAATCCTAGACCTAACACGTACACTAACCATATCCCGTATCGTAACCTTAACCCTAACCCGTACCGTAACTCAAACACTAACCCTAAACCTAACCCTAACCCTAAACATAAACCGTACACTAACCCTAACCCGAAACCTAAACCTAACCCGTACCCTAACCCAACCCGTAGCCTAACCCTAACTCTAAACCTAAGCCCTAACCCTAACACTAACTCTAACCCTTACCCTAACCCGTACCCAAACGGTAAACTTAACCCGTACCCTAACACTAACCCAAAACCGTGCTCTAACCCTAACCCTCACCCTAACCCGCAACCTAAACTTAACCCTAACCCTACCACAAACCATAACCCTTAACCGTAACCTAACCCTAACCAATAACCTAACCCTAAAACTAACCGATACCCTAACCCAACCCTAACCCTAACCCGTACCCTAACACTAACCCTAACCCTAACCCTGACCCTAAACCAAACCATAACACTTACACTAACCCTAACCCTAACCCGCACCCTAAAACTAACCCTAACCCGTACCCTAAACGTAAAACGGACCCGAACCCTAACCCCAACCATAACCCTAACCCGTACCCTAACACTAACCCTAACCCTAACCCTGACCCTAAACCTAACCCTAAACCGTACACTAACCCTAACCCTAACCTTATCCCGTACCCTAAACCTAACCCTAACCCGTATCCTAACCCTAAACCTAACCCTAAGCCTAACCCGTACATTAACCCTAAACCTAAGCCTAAAATTAACCCTAACCCGTACTCTAAACCTAACCCTAACCCTAATCCTAACCCAAACCCTAACCCTAACACGAACCCTAACCCGTACTCTAACCCTAACCCTAACACTAACACTAACGCTAACCCGTACTTAACCCTAACTTTAACCATAATCCTAACCCATACTCTAACCCTAAAACTAACCCGTACCCTAACGCCAACCATAACACTAACTCGTAACGTAACCCTATCCCTAACCCTAAACCTGACCCTAAACCTAACTCTAACTCGTACCCTAACCGTAACCCTAAACCTAAACCTATCCGTACACTAACCTAACCCTAACCCTAACACTAAAACTAACTCGTACTCTAACCCTAACCCTAACCCTACAACTTACCCTAACCCGTACTCTAACCCTAACCCATACCCTAACACTAACCCTTACTCTAACCCTAAACATAACCCATACCCTAACCCTAAACGTAACCCCAACCCGTACCCAACACCTAACCCTAACACGTATCCTAAACCTAACCCTAAACCTAATCCTAACCCGCACACTAAACCTAAACCTAACCCTAGACCTAACACGTACACTAACCATATCCCGTACCGTAACCTTAACCCTAACCCGTACCGTAACCCTAACACTAACCCTAAACCTAACCCTAAACATAACCCTAACCCGTACACTAACCCTAACCTTAAACCTAACCCTAACCCGTACCCGTACCCTAACCCTACCCGTAGCCTAACCCTAACTCTAACCCTAAGCCCTAACCCTAACACTAACTCTAACCCTTACCCTAACCCGTATCCAAATGGTAAACCTATCCCATACCCTAACACTAACCCAAACCCGTACTCTAACCCTAACCCTAACCCTACAACTTACCCTAACCCGTACTCTAACCCTAACACATACCCTAACACTAAACCTTACCCTAACCCTAAACATAACCCATACCCTAACCCTAAACGTAACCCCAACCCGTACCCAACACCTAACCCTAACACGTATCCTAAACCTAACCCTAAACCTAACCCTAACCCGCACACTAAACCTAAACCTAACCCTAGACCTAACACGTACACTAACCATATCCCGTACCATAAACCTAATCGCACCTAACCCTAACCCTAAACCGCACCCTAACCCTAACCCTAAACCTAACCCTAACCCGCACCCTAAACTTAACTCTAACCCTAACCCTAACACAAACCATAACCCTTAACCTTAACCTAAACCTAACCCATACCCTAACCCTAACACTAACCTTAACCATAACCCTAACCCATACCCTAACCCTAAAACTAACCCGTACCCTAAACCCAACCTGAACCCTAACCCGTACGATAACACTAAACCTAACCCTAACCCTGACCCTAAACCTAACCCTAACCCTTACACTAAACCTAAACCTAACCCTAACCCGCACCCTAAAACTAACCCTAACCCGTACCCAAACCATAAAAATAACCCGTACCCTAACCCCAACCATAACCCTAACCCGTACCCTAACACTAACACTAACCCTAACCCTGACCCTAAACCTAACCCTAAACTGTACACTAACCCTAACCCTAACCCTAACCTTATCCCGTACCCTAAACCTAAACCTAACCCGTAACCAAACCCTAAACCTAACCCTAAGCCTAACCCGTACATTACCCTAACCCTAACCCTAAAATTAACCCTACACCGTACTCTGAACCTAACCCTAACACTAACCCTAACCCAAACCCTAATCCTAACACTAACCCTAACCCGTAATCTAACCCTCACCCTAACCCTAACCCTAACCGTACTCTAACCCTAACCCTAAAACTCACCCTAACCATAACCCGTACTGTAACCCTATCTCGTACCGTAACCCTAACCCTAACCCGTAACCTAACCCTAACTCTAACCTGTACACTAACCCTAACCCTAACCCTGAACCTAATTCTAACCCATACCCTAAACCTAAACCGTACCCTAACCCTAACCCTAACACTAACCCGACCCTAAACCTAACCCTAACTCGTACCATAATGCTAACCCTAACCCTGACCCTAACTGTAACCCTAACCCGTACCCTAAGCCTAACCCATACCCTAACACTAAACCTAAACCTAACCCTAGACCTAACACATACACTGACCATATCACGTACCATAACCTTAACTCTAACCCGTACCGTAACCCTAACACTAACCCTAAACCAAACCCTAACCCTAACACATACACTAACCCTAACCCTAATCCTACCCGCACCCTAAACCTAACACTAACACGTACCGTAACCCTAACACATAACATAAACCTAACCCTACCATAAACTTAACCCGTACGCTAACCCTATCCCGTACTCTAAAGCTAACCCTAACCCATAACCTAACCCTAAATCTAACCCTAAGATTAACCGGTACATTAACCCTAACCCTAAACCTAACACTAACCCTACCCCATACTCTAACCCTAAACCTAACACTAACCCTAACCCTACCCCGTAACCTAACCCTAACACTAACCCTTTCCCTAACACTAACCCTAACCCATACTATAACCCTAACCCTAACCCTAACCTTAACCATAATCCTAACCATACTCTAACCCTAAAACTAACCCTCACCGTAACCCTAACCCATACTGTAACCCTAACCCGTAACATAACCCTAACCCTAACCCGTACCCTAAACCTAACCCTAACTCGTACCCTAACCCTAACCCTAACCCTTAACCTAACCCATACCCAACCCTATCCCGTACCCTAACCCTAACCCGGACTCAAACCCTAACAGTAACCCTAACCCATACCCTAGCGCTAACCCTAACCCTAACCCTAAGCCTAACCCGCACCCTAAACCTAAACCTAACCCTGACCCGAACCATAACCCTAACCCGTACCCTAACCCTTACCATAACCCTACCCCTAACCCTAACCCTGACTCTAAACCTAACCCTAAACCGTACCCAAACCCTAACCCACACCGAAACCTAACCCTAACCCGTAACCTAACCCTAACCCGTAACCTAAACCTAACCCTAAACCTAAACTTAACCTGTACACTAACCCTATCCCGTAGCCTAAACCTAAACCTAATCCTAGACCTAACACGTACATTAACCATATCCCGTATTGGAACCTTAACCCTAACCCATACCGTAACCCAAACACTAACCCTAAACCTAAACCTAACCCTAACCCTAACCCGTACACTAACCCTAACCCGAACCCTAAAACTAACCCGTACCCTAACCCTACCCATAGCCTAACCCTAACTCTAACCCTAACCCCTAACCCTAATACTAACTCTAACCCTTACCCTAACCCGTACCCAAAAAGTAAACCTAACCCGTACCCTAACACTAACCCAAACCCGTACTCTTACCCTAACACTAACCCTAACCTGCATCCTAAACTTAACCCTAACCCTAACACAAACCATAACCCTTAACTGTAACCTAACCCTAACCCATACCCTAACCCTAAAACTAACCCGTACCTTAAACCCAATCCTAACCCTAACCCGTACCCTAAAACTAACCCTAACCCTAACCCTGACCCTAAACCAAACCATAACACTTACACTAACCCTAACCCTAACCCTAACCCGCACCCTAAAACTAACCCTAACCAATTCCCTAATCGTAAAACTGACCCGAACCCTAACCCCAACCATAACCCTAACCCGTACCCTAACACTAACCCTAACCCTAACCCTAACCCTAACCCTAACCCATACCCTAACCCATACCCTAACCCTAACCCTAACCTTAACCGTAACCCTGACCTGTACCCTAACCCTACAACTAACCCGTTTCCTAAACCCAACCCTAAACCTAACCCGCACCAAAACCCTAACCCTAACACTAACACTAACCCGTACTCTAACCCTAACCCTAACACTAACCTAACCGTACTATAACACTAACCCTAACCCTCACCCTTACCTTAACCCGTACTGTAACACTAACCCATACCAATACCCTAACCCTAACCCATACCTAACCCTAACCCTAATTCATACCCTAATCCTAACCCTAACACGAACCCTAAGCCTAACCCATACCCTAACCTAAACCTAATCCTAACCCTAACCCTAACGTGTACCCTAAACCTAAACCTAACCCTTGACCTAACCCATACCCAACCCTATCCCGTAACCTAACCCTAAACTAACCCGTACAAAACCTAACCGTAACACTAACCCATTCCCGAGCGCTAACCCTAACACTAACCCTAACCCTAACACTAACCCGCACCCTAAACCTAAAGCTAACCCTAACCCTGACCATAACCCTTACCCTAACCGTAACCCTAACCCTAACACTAACCCTAACCCGTACTCTAACCCTAACCCTAACCCTAACCCTACCCGTACTCTAACCCTAACCCTAACCCATTCCCTAACCCCAACCCTAACCCTAACCCGTACCATAACCCTATCACTGACCCTAAACCTGACCCTAAACCTAACCCTAACCCGTACCCTAACCCTAACCCGCACCTAAACCTAACCCTAACCCGTACCCGAACCCTAAACCTCACCTAAACCTAAACCTAACGTGTACCCTAAACCTAAACCATACCTACCCCTAACCCTAACTCTTACCCATAACCTAAACCTAACCCTAACCCTAACTCGTACCCTAACCCTAACCCTAACCCTGACCCTAACCCTAACCCTAACCCGTACCCTAAGCCTAACACATACCCTAAGCCTAACCCTAAACCTAACCCTAACCCTATCCCGTTCTCTAAACCTAACCCTTACCCTTGACCTAACCCATACCCAAACCTATCCAGTACCCTAACCCTAAACCTAACACGTACCCAAAACCTAACATTAACCCTAACCCATAACCTAGCGCTAACCCTAACCCTAACCCAAACCCGTCCCTAAACCTAAACCTTACCCTAACACTAAACATAACCCTTACCCGTACCCTAACCCTAACCCATACCCTAACCCTAACCCTAACCTTAACCATAACACTGACCCGTTCCCTAACCCTAAAACTAACCCGTACCCTAACCCCAAACCTAACCCTAACCCGTAACCTAACCCTATCCCTAACGCTAATCCTGACACTACTAAACCTAACCCTAACCCTAACCCTATCCCTCACCTAAACCTAACCCTAACCCGTACCCTAACCCTATCCCGTACCCTTAACCCTAACCCTAACCCGTACCCTAACCCTAACCCTAACCCTATCCGTACTCTAACCCTAACCCTAACCCTAACCCTAACACTATCCTTAACCCATATTCTAACCCTAAACCTAACCCTATCTCTAAACCTAACCCGTACTATAAACCTAAACCTAACCCTAACCCTAAACCTAACATTAACCCGTACTCTAACCCGATCCCATAGCCTAACACTAACTCTAACCCTAACCCCTAACCCTAACCCTACCCCTTAACCTAACCCATACCCAAATGGTAAACCTAACCCGTACCCTAACACTAACCCGAACCCGTACTCTAACCCTAACCCTAAACCTAACCCTAAACCGCACCCTAAAATTAACCATAAACCTAACCATAACCATAACCCTTAAACGTACCCTAACCCTAACCTACACACTAACCCTAACCCTAACTTTAACCATAACCCTAACCCGTACCTTAACCCTAAAACTAGCCCATACACTAACCAGTACCCTAACGTTTACCCTAAACCTAACCCTAACCCTGAACCTAACCATAAACCTAACCCGTACCCTAACCCTAAACCGTATCGTAACCCTAGCCCTAAACCTAACCCATACCCTAACCCTAAACATAACCCTAACCCATACCCAAACCCTAACCCTAACTCGTACCCTAACCCTCACCGTAACTCTGACCCACACACTAAAACTAACCCGAATCCTAGACCTGTCATGTAAAGTAACCCTATCCCGTACCCTAACCTTAACCCTAACACGTACCCAAACCCTAACAGTAACCCTAACCCATACCCTACCACTAACCCTAACCCTAACCCTAAGCCTAACCCGCACCCTAAACCTAAACCTAACGCTGATCCTAACCATAACCCTTACCCGTACACTAACCCTACCCATACCCTAACACTAACCCTAACCTTAACATAACCCTATACCGTACCCTAACCTGTACAATAACCCTACCCCGAACCCTAACCCTGACCCTAAACCTAACCCTAACCCGTACCCTAACCCTAACTCAGACCGAAACCTAACCCTAAACCGTACCCTAACCCTAACCCGTAACCTAAACCTAACCCTAAACCTAAACTTAACCCATACACTAAACCTATCCTGTAGCCTAAACCTAACACTAACCCGTACCCTAACCCTAACCCTAACCCTAAACGTAACCCTAAACCTAACCCATACCCTAACCCTAACCCTAAACCTAACCCTAACCCTAACCCGTACCCTAAACCTAACCCTTACCCTTCACCTAACCCGTACACAACCCTTTCCCATACTCTAAACCTAACCCTAACCCTAACCCTAACCCGTACCCTAACCCTAACCCTAACAGTAACCTTTACCCTAACCCGAACTGTAACACTAACCCGTACCAATACCCTAACCCTGACCAGTACCCTAACCATAACCCTAACTTGTACCCTAACCCTAAACCTAACCCTGACACTAACCCAAACCTAACCCGTACCCTAAACCTAACGCGTAACCTAAAGCTAACCCTAAGCCTAACCCTGACGCTAACCCTAACCCGTACCCTAAGCCTAACCCATACCCTAAACCTAAAACTAATTCTAACCCTAACCCTAACCTGTACCCTAAAACTAAACCTAACCCTTGACCTAACCCGTACCCAACCCTATCCCGAAACCTAACCTTAAACTAACCCGTATCCAAACACTAACAGTAACACTAACCCATTTCCGAGCGCTAACCCTAACACTAAACCTAACCCTAACCCTAACCCGCACCCTAAACCTAAAGCTAACCCTAACCCTAACTATAACCATTACCCTAACCCTAACCCTAACACTAACCCTAACACTAACCCTAACCTGTACTCTAACCCTAACCCTAACCCTAACCCTACCCGTACTCTAACCCTAAACCTAACCCATTCCCTAACCCTAACCCTAACCCGTACCATAACCCTATCACTAACCCTAACCCTGACCCTAAACCAAACCCTAACCCGTACCCTAACCCTAGCACTAACCCGCACCTAAACCTAATCCTAAACATAACCCTTAACCGTAACCTACCCGAACCCCTACCCTAAACCTAACCTTAACCATAACCCTAACCAGTACCCTAACCCTAAAACTAACCCGTACCCTAACCCCAACCCTAACCCTAAACCGTACACTAACACTAACCCTAACCCTAACCCTGACCCTAAACCTAACCCTAAACCGTACACTAAACCTAACCCTAACCTTATCCCGTACTCTAAACCTAACCCTAACCCGTACCCTAACCCAACCCTAACCCTAAACCGTACCATAACCCTATCCCTAACCCTAACCCTGACCCTAAACCTAACCATAACCCGTACCCTAACCCTAACCCTAACCCGTACACTAACTCTAACCCGAACCCTAAACCTAACCCATACCCTAACTCTACCCGTAGCCTAACCCTAACTCTTACCCTAACCCTTAACCCTAACCCTAACCCTAAACCTTACCCTAACCTGTACCCAAAAGGTAAACCTAACCCGAACCCTAACACTAACCCATACCCTTACTCTAACCCTAACCCTAACCCTAACCTGTAGACTAACCCTAACCCTAACCCTCAACCGCACCCTAAACCTAACCCTACCCTAAACTTAACCCGTAAGCTAACCCTATCCCGTATTCTAAAGCTAACCCTAACCTGTAACCTAACCCTAAACCTAACCCTAAGCCTAACCATAATCCTAACCGTACTCTAACCCTAACCCTAACCCTCACCCTAACCCTAACCCGTACTGTAAACCTAACACGTAACATAACACTAACCCTAACCCGTAACTTAACCCTAACCCTAACTCGTACCCTAACCCTAACCCTGACCCTAACCCTATCACTAACCAGTAACCTAAACCGTACCCTAACCCTAACCCTAACCCTAAACTGTACCCTAAACTGAACCCTAACCCTAACTCGTACCCTAACCCTAACTCTAACCCTGACCATTACCATAACCCTAACCCATACCCGAAACCTAACCCATAACCTAACCCTAACCATAACCCTTGACCTAACCCGTACACAACCCTATTCCGTACCCTAACCCTAAGCCTAACCCATTCCCAAATCATAACAGTAAACCTAACCCATACCCTAGCGCTAACCCTAACCCTAACCCTAAGCCTAAACCACACCCTAAACCTAAACCTAACCTTGACCCTAACCATAACCCTTACCCGTACCCAAACCCTAACCCATACCCTAACACTAAAACTAACCCGTACCCTAAACCCAACCCTAACCCTAACCCGTACCCTAACACTAACCCAACCCTAACCCTGACCCTAAACCAAACAATAACCCTTACACTAACCCTAAACCTAACCCTAACCCTCACCCTAAAACAAACCCTAACCCGTACCCTAACCGTAAAACTAACCCGTACCCTAAACCCAAACATAACGCTAACCCGTACCCTAACCCTAACCCTAACACTAACCCTAACCCGTACCCTAACCCTAACCCTAACACTAACCTAACCGTACTATAAAACTAACCCTAACCCTCATCCTTACCCTAACCCGTACTGTAACACTAACCCGTACCAATACCCTAACACTAACCCGTAAGCTAACCCTAACCCTAATTCGTACCCTAACCCTAACACTAACCCGCACCCTAAACTTAACCCTAACCCTAAACCAAACCATAACCCTTAACCGTAACCTAACCCTAACCCATACCCTAACCCTAAAACTAACCCGTACCCTAAACCCAACCCTAACCCTAACCCGTACCCTAACACTAACCCAACCATAACCCTGACCCTAAACCAAACAATAACCCTTACACTAACCCTAAACCTAACCCTAACCCTCACCCTAAAACAAACCCTAACCCGTACCCTAACCGTAAAACTAACCCGTACCCTAACCCCAAACATAACCCTAACCCTAACCCTGACCCTAACCCTAACCCTAAACCTGACCCTAAACCTAACCCTAACCCGTACACTAACCTTAAACCTAACCTTATCCCGTACCCTAAACCTAACCCTAACCCATATCCTAACCCTAAACCTAACCCTAAGCCTAACCCGTACATTAACCCTAACCCTAACCCTAAAATTAACTCTACCCCGTACTCAAACCTAACCCTAACCCTAATCCTAACCCAAACCCTAACCCTAACACGAACCCTAACCCGTACTCTAACCCTAACCTTAACCCTCACACTAACCATAACCCGTACTGTAACCCTAACCCGTATCCTAACCCTAAACCTAACCCTAAGCCTAACCCGTACATTAACCCTAACCCTAACCCTAAAATTAACTCTACCCCGTACTCTAACCCTAACCCTAACCCGTAACCTAACCCTGTCCCTAACTCGTACACTAACCCTAACCCTAACCCTGACCCTAACCCTAACCCTAAACCGTACCCTAAACCCAAGCCGTACCCTAACCCTAATCCTATCCCTAACCCATACCCTAAACCGAACCCTAACCTTAACTCATACCCTAAACCTCACCTTAACCCTAACCCTAACCCTAACCCTAAACCTAACCCTAACCCGTACTCTAACCCTAACCCTAACCCTAACCCTATCTGTACTCTAACCCTAACCCTAAACCACACTCTAACCCTAACCCGTACTGTAACCCTATCCCGTACCATAACACTAAACCTAACCCGTACCCTAACCCTAACCCTAATTCGTACACTAACCCTAAACCTAACCCTGACCCTAACCCTAACCCTAAACCGTACCCTAAACCTAACCTGTACACTAACCCTAAACCTGACCCGAACCGTAACCTAAACCTAACCCTAACCCGTACCCTAACCCTAACCCTAACCCTGACGCTAACCCTAACCCGTACCCTAAGCCTAACCCATACCCTAACCTTAAACGTAATCCTAACCCTAACTCTAACCCGTACCCTAAACCTAACCCTAACCCTTGACCTAACCCGTACCCAACCCTATCCCGTAACCTAACCTTAACCCTAACCCGTACCCAAAACCTAACAGTAACCCTAACCCATACCCTAGCGCTAACCCTAACCCTAACCCTAACCCGCACCCTAAACCTAAACCTAACCCTAACCCTAACCATAACCATAACCCGCACCCTAAACTTAACCGTAACCCTAACCCAAACCATAATCCTTAACCGTAACCTAACCCTAACTCATAACCTAACCCTAACCCAAACCTGAACCGTAACCCTGACCCTTACCCTAACCCTAAAAGTAACCCGTACCCTAACCCCAACCCTAACCCAAACCCGCACCTAAACCTAACCCTAACCCTAACCCTAACCCACACCTAAACCTAACCCTAACCCATAACCTAAACCTAACCCTAACCCTAACCTAACCAGTATGCTAACCCTATCCCGTACCCTAAGCCTAACCCTAACCCGTACCCTAACCCTAAACCTAACCCTAACCCAATCCGCACTCTAACCCTAACCCTAACCCTAACCCTAACACTAACAATAACGCGTACTCTAACCCTAACGCTAAACCTAACCCTAACCCGTACCCTAACCCTACCCGTAACCTAAAACTAACCCTAACCCTAAACTTAACCCGTACACTAACCCTATCCCGTACCCTAAACCTAACCCTAACCTGTACACTAACCCTAAACCTAACCCTAACCCTATCCGCACTCTAACCCTAACCCTAACCCTAACCATTACACTAACCCTAACCCATACTCTAACCCTAATCCTAACCCTAAACCTAACCCTAACCCAAACTCTAACCCTAAACCGTACCCTAACACTAACCCTTACCCTAACCCTAAACTTAACCCATACCCTAACCCTAAACGTAACCCTAACCCGTACCCAAACCCTAACCCTAACACATACCCTAACACTAACCCTAACCGTAACCCGCACCCTAAACCTAACCCTAACCCTAGACCTAACACTTACACTAAACCTATCCCGTACCGTAACCTTAACCCTAACCCGTACAGTAACCCTAACACTAACACTAACCCTAACCCGTACACTAACCCTAAACCGTACACTAACCCTAACCCTAACCCTAAACGTATCCTAACCCTAACCCTAACCCTAACCCTAACACTAACCCTAACCCGAACGCTAACCTAACCCTAACCCTAAACATAACCCTTACCCGTACCCTATCCCTAACACATACCCTAACACTAAACCTAACTTTAACCATAACACTAACCGTACCCCAACCCTAAAACTAACCCGTACCCTAACCCCAACCCTAACCCTAACCCGTACCATAACCCTATCCCTAACCCTAAACCTGACCCTAAACCTAACCCTAACCCGTACCCTAACCCTAACCCGCACCTAAACCTAACCCTGTCCCGTACCCTAACACTAACGTGTAACCTAAACCTAACCCTAACCCTAAATTTAACCCGTACACAATCGGATCCTGTACCCTAAACCTAACCGTAACCCGTACCCTAATCCTAACGCGTAACCTAAACCTAACCCTAAACTTAACCCGTAAGCTAACCCTATCCCGTACCCTAAACCTAACACTAACCCGTACCCTAAGCCTAATGCTAACCCTAACCCTATCCGTACACTAACCCTAACACTAACCCGAATCCGGATTCTAATGCTAACCCTAACCATAAACCTAACCCTAAACCGTACTCTAACCCTAACCCGTACCCTAACACTAACACTAACTCTAACACTAACCCTAACACGTACTCTAAACCTAAACCTAACCCTAACTCTAAACCTAACCCGTACTATAACCCTAACACTTACCTTAAAACTAACACTAACCCTAAACCTAACCCTAACCCATACCATAACACTAACCCGTACCCTATCCCTAACCCTAAACCTAAACCTAACCCAATCCTGACCCTAAACCTAACCCTAACCAGTACCCTAAACCTAAACAGTACCCTAACCCTAAACCTAAACCTAACCCGTACCCCAACCCTAAACGTAACCCTAACCCGTACCCAAATCCTAACCCTAACACGTACCGTAACCCTAAACCGAACCCTAACCCTAACCCTAACCCATACCCTAACACTACCAGTAGCCTAACCCTAACTCTAACCCTAACCCCTAACCCTAACCCTAATCCTAACCCTTACCCTAACCCGTACCCAAACGGTAAACCTAACCCGTACCCTAACACTAACCCAAACCCGTACTCTAACCCTAAACCTAACCCTAACCCTAACCCGCACCCTAAACTTAACCCCAACTCTAACCCAAACCATAACCCTTAACCGTAACCTAACCCTAACCCATATCCTAACCCAAACCCTAACCTTAACCATAACCCTAACCCGTACCCAAACCCTAACCCTAAAACGTACCCTAACCCTAACCCTAACCATAAACCGCACACTAAACCTAACCCTAACCCTAGACTTAACACGTACACTAACCCTATCCCGTATGCTAAACTTTACCCTAACCCGTACCGTAACCCTAACCCTAACCCTAACCCTAACCCGTACACTAACCCTAATCAGAACCCTAACCCTAACCCTAACCATACCCTAAGAATACCCGTAGCCTAACCCTAACTCTAACCCTAACCCCTAACCCTAACCCTAACCCCAACCTTAACCCTAACCCATACAATAACCCTAAACCTAAACCTAAACGTGACCCTAACCCTAACCCTAACCCGTATCCTAAACCTAACCCTAACCCTTCACCTAACCCGTACCCAAACCTATCCCGTACGCTAACCCTAAACCTAACCCGTACCCAAAACCTAACAGTACCCTAACGCATACCCTAGCGCTAACGCTAACCCTAAGCCAAACCCGCACCCTCAACCTAAACCTAACCGTAAACCTAACCATAACCCTTACCGTACCCTAACCCTAACCCATAACCTAACACTAACCCTAACCTTAACTGTAACCCTAACATGTACCCTAAACCTAAAACCAACCCGTAACCTAACCGCAACCCTAACCCTAACCCGTACCATGACCATATACCTAACCCTAAACCCTGACACTAAACCAAACACTAATCCGTACCCTAACCATAACCTGCATCTAAACCTAACCCTAACCCATTCCCTAACCCTAACCCATAACCTAAACCTAACACTAACCCTAACCCTAACCCTAACCCTATCCGTACAAAAACCCTAACACTAACCCTAACACTAACCCTAACCCGTACTCTAACCCTAACCCTAACCCTAAACCTAACCCTAACCCGTACTCTAACCCTAACCCATACCCTAACACAAACACTTACACTAACCCTAAACCTAACACGTACCCTAAACCTAACCCTAATCCGCACACTAAACCTAACCCTAACCCTAGACCTAACACATACACTAACCCTATCCAGTACCATAAACTTAACCCTAACCCATGGCGTAACCCTAACAATAACCCTAACCCTAATCCTAACCCAAACCCTAATCTTAAACCGTACACTAACCCTAACCCGAACCCTAACCCTAACCCGTACGCTAAACCTACCCGTAGCCTAACCCTAACTCTAACCCTAAACCCTAATCCTAAACCTAACCCTAACCCTCACCCTAACCCGGATCCAAACGATTAACCTAACCCGTACCCTAACACTAACCCAAACCCGTACTCTAACCCTAAACCTAACCCGCACCCTAAACTTAATCCTAACCCTAAACCAAACCATAACCCTTAAATGTAAACTAACCCTAACCCATAAACTAACACTAACCATAAACTTAACCATAACCCTAACCTGTACGCTAACCCTAAAACTATCCCATACCCTATCCACAAACCTAACCCTAAACCGTACCCTAACACTAACCCTAACCCTGACCCTAAACCTAACCCTAAACCTTACACTAACCCTAACCCTAACCCACACCCTAAACCTAACCCTAACCCGTACCCTAACCCTATCCCATAACCTAAACCTAACCCTAACCCTAAACTTAACCCGTACGCTAACCCTATCCAGTACCCTAAAGCTAACCCTAACCCGTATACTAACCCTAAACCTAACCCTAACCCTAACCCGTACATTAACCCTAACCCTAACACTAATACTAACCCTACACCGTACTCTAACACTAACCCTAACCTTACCCGTATCTAACCCTAACCCTAACACTAACACTAACCCTAGCCCGTACGCTAACCCTAACCCTAACCATAAACATAACAGTACTCTAACCCTAAACCTCAGCCTAAACCTAACCCGTACTGTAACCCTAACCCATACCAAAACCCTAACACTAACCCATACCCTAACCCTAACCCTAACTTGTACCCTAAACCTAACCCTAACCCTGACACTAACCCTAACCCGTACCCTAAACCTAACCCGTACCCTAAAACTAACCCTAACCCTTAACCGTACCCTAACCCTAAACCTAACCCTAACTCGTACCCTATCCCTAACCCTGGCCCTAAACCTAACCCTAACACTTACCCTAAGCCTAACCCATACCCTAACCTTAACCCTAAACCTAACCCTAACACTAACCCGTACACTAAACCTAAACCTAACCCTTGACCAAACCCGTACCCTACCCTATCCAGTAACCTAACCCTAACCCTAACCTGTACCCAAACCCTAACAATAACCCTAAACCATACCCTAGCGCTAACCCTAACACTAACCCTAACCTTAACACGCACCCTAACCCTAAACCTAACCCCAACCCTAACCGTAACTCTTACCCGTACCCTAACTCTAACCCATACCCTACATCTAACCCTAACCTTAACCATAACCCTGACCTCTACCCTAACCCTAAAACTAACCCGTACCCTAACCCCAACCCTAACCCTAACCCATACCATAACCCTATCCGTAACCTTAACCAAGTCCCTAAACCTAAACCTAACCCGTACCCTAACCTTAACCCTAACCGTAACCCGCACCTAAACCTAGCCCTAAACCGTACCCTAACCCTAACCCGTAACCTTAACCTAACTCTAACCCCTAACCGTACTCTAACCCTAACTCTTACCCTAACACTAACTATAACCCTAAAACTAACCCTAAGACGTACTCTAACCCTAAACCTAACCTTAACACTAACCCTAATCCCCTACTATAACCCTAACCCTAAACCTAACCCTAACCCTAACCCTAGCTCTAACACGTACCCTAACCCTAACCCGTAACCTAACCCTAACCCTTACCCTAAACCTAAACCTAACCCTGACCCTAACCTTAAAACTAACCTGTACCCTAACCATAACCCGTACCCTAACCCTAGCCCTAAACCTAACCCATACCCTAACCCTAAACGTAACCCTAAGCCGTACCCAAACCCTAACCCTAACACGTACCCTAACCCTAACCCGCACACTAAACCTAACGAGAATCCTAGATCTAACACGTACACTACCCTATCCCGTACCCTAACCTTTACCCTAACCCGTACCCTAAACCAGCACTAACCCTAACCCTAAACCTAACCCATACCCGTACGAATACACTAACCCTAACCCTAAACCATACCCGAACTCGACCCTAACCCTATCCCGTAGCCTGATATTAACGCTAACCCTAACACCTAAACCTAACCCTAACCCTAACCCTTACCCTAACCCGTATCCAAACATTAAACATAACCCGTACCCTAACACCAAACCAAACCCGTACCCTAACCCATACGCTAACCCTAACCCGTACCGTTACCCGTACCTTAACCCTAACCCTACCCGTACCCTAACCCGTACCATAACCTTAACCTAACCCTAACCCTTTTTTTTTAAAGATTTATTTTATTTATTTATGATAGTCACAGAGAGAGAGAGAGAGAGAGAGGCAGAGACATAGGCAGAGGGAGAAGCAGGCTCCATGCACCAGGAGCCCGACGTGGGATTCGATCCCGGGTCTCCAGGATCGAGCCCTGGGCCAAAGACAGGCGCCAAACTGCTGCGCCACCCAGGGATCCCCCTAACCCTAACCCTAACCATAAACCTAACCCATACCCGATTCCTAACCCTAACCGGTTCCCTAACCCTAACCCGTACCCTAAACCTAACCCTAACATGTACACTAACCGTAAACCTAATCCTAACCCTAAACCTAACCCTAAACTACACCGTAACCCTAACCCGTACCCTAACCCTAACCTTAACACCAACCCTAAACCTAACCCTAAACCGTACCCTAACCCGTACCATAACCTTAAACCTAACCCGTACCCTAACCCTAATGCTAACCTTAACCGGACCCTAACCCTAACCTGTACCCTAATCCTAACCGTAACTCTAACCCTTACACAAACCCTAACCCTAACACTAACCCATACCCTAACCCTAACCCTAACCTTAACCGTAACCCTAACCCGTACTCTAACCCTAAAATTAACATGTACCCTAACGCCAACCCTAACCATAACCCGTACCATAACCCTAACCCTAACCCTAACCCTGACCCTAAACCTAACCTTAACACGTACCCTAAACCTAACCCTAAAACTAACCCTAAACCGCACCTAAACCTAACCCTAACCGGTAACCTAAACCTAACCCTAACCCTAAACTTAACCCGTAGGCTAACCCTATCCCGTACCCTAAACCAAACCCTAACTCGTAGCCTAACCCTAAACCTAACCCTAAGCCTAACCCGTGCATTAACCCTAACACTAACCATAACACTAAACCTACCCCGTACTCTAACCCTAACCCTAACCCTAACCTGTACTCTAACACTTACCCTAACCCTAACTCTAACCCTAAACCGTACTCTAACCCAAAACCTAAACCTCACACTAACCCTAAACCGTACTGTAACCCAAACCGTACCATAACCCTAACCCTAACCCGTACCCTAACCCTAACCCTAACTCGTACCCTAACTCTAACCCTAACCCTGACCCTAACCCTAAAACTAACCCGTACCCTGAAACTAACACTAACGCTAAACCGTACTCTAAACCTAACCCTAACCCTAACCGTACTCTAACCCTAACCCTAACCCTCACCCTAATCCTAACCCGTACTCTCACCCTAACCCGCACCATAACCCTAAACCTAACCCTAACTCGTTACCTAACCCTAACCCTAACCCTGACCCTAACCCTATCCCTAAACCTAAACAGTACCCTAAACCTAACCCGCAGCCTAACCCTAACCCTAACCCTATCCCGTACCCTAAACCTAACCTAACCCTAACTCATACCCTAACCCTAACCCTAACCCTGACCCTAACCCTAACCCGTACACTAAGTCTAACCCATACCCTAACCCTAACCCTAAACCTAACCCTAACCCTAATCCCTACCCTAAACCTAACCCTATCCCTTTACCTAACCCGTACCCAACCCTATCCCGTAACCTAACCCTAAACTTAACCCGTAACCAAACCCTAACAGTAACCCTAACCCATACCCTAGCGCTAACCCTAACCCTAACACTAACCCTATCCCTAACCCGCACCCTAAACCTAAACCAAACCCTAACCCTAAACATAACACTTACCCGTACCCTAAATCTAACCCATACCCTAACCCTAACCCTAACCTTAACAGTAACCCTGACCAGTAACCTAACCATAAAACTAACCCGTACCCTAACTCCAACCCTAAACCTAACCCGTACCATAACCCTATCCCTAAAGCTAACCCTAACCCTAAACCTAACCCTAAACCGTACCCTAACCCTAAACATAACCCTAACCCTCATCAAAACCTAGCCCTAAGGCTTACCCTAACCTTAACCCATAATCTAAACGTAACCCTAACCCTAAACTTAACCCGTACACTAACCCTATCCCGTACCCTAAACCTAACTCTATACCGTACACTAACCCTAACCCTAACCCTAACACTAAACATAACCTTTAACCGTACCCTATCCCTAACCAATACCCTAACCCTAACCCTAACTTAAACCGTAACCCTAACCCGTACCCTAACCCTAAAACTAACCCGTACCCTAACCCCAACACTAACCCTACCCCGTACTCTAACCGTAACCCTAACCTTATCCCGTACTCTAACACTTACCCTAACCCTAATTCTAACCCTAAACCGTACTCTAACCCAAAACCTAAACCTCACTCTAACCCTAACCCGTACTGTAACCCAAACCGTACCATAACCCTAACCCTAACACGTACCTACCCCTAACCCTAACTCGTACCCTAACCCTAACCCTAACCCTGACCCTAACAGTAAAACTAAACCGTACCCTAAAACTAACACTAACGCTAAACCGTACTCTAAACCTAACCCTAACCCTAACCGTACTCTAACCCTAACCCTAACCCTCACCCTAATCCTAACCCGTACTCTCACCCTAACCCGCACCATAACCCTAAACCTAACCCGTACCCTAACCCTAACCCTAACTCGTTACCTAACCCTAACCCTAACCCTGACCCTAACCCTATCCCTAACCCTAAACAGTACCCTAAACCTAACCGTAGCCTAACCCTAACCCTAAACCGTACCCTAAACTTAACCTCAGCCTAACTCGTACCCTAACCCTAACCCTAACCCTACCCTAACCCTAACCCTAAACCTAACCCTAACCCTAATCCCTACCCTAAACCTAACCCTATCCCTTTACCTAACCCGTACCCAACCCTATCCCATAACCTAACCCTAAACCTAACCCGTACCCAAACCCTAACAGTAACCCTAACCCATACCCTAGCGCTAACCCTAACCCTAACACTAACCCTATCTCTAACCCGGACCCTAAACCTAAACCTGACCCTAACCCTAAACATAACACTTACCCGTACCCTAAATCTAACCCATACCCTAACCCTAACCCTAACCTTAACAGTAACCCTGACCAGTAACCTAACCCTAAAACTAACCCGTACCCTAACTCCAACCCTAAACCTAACCCGTACCATAACCCTATCCCTAAGCTAACCCTAAACCTAAACCTAACCCTAAACCATACCCTAACCCTAAACCTAACCCTAACCCTCATCAAAACCTAACCCTAAGCCTTACCCTAACCCTAACCCATAATCTAAATGTAACCGTAACCCTAAACTTAACCCGTACGCTAAACCTATCCCGTACCCTAAACCTAACTCTATACCATACCCTAACCCTAACCCTAACCCTACCACTAAACATAACCTTTAACCGTACCTATACCTAACCAATACCCTAACCCTAACCCTAACTTAAACCGTAACCCTAACCCGTACCCTAACCCTAAAACTAACCCATACTCTAACCCCAACACTAACCCTAACCCATACCCGAACCCTAAACCTGACCCTAAACCTAAGCCTAACCCATACACTAACCCTAACACTAACCTTAACCCACACCCTAAACCTAACCCTAACCCCTATCCTAACCCTACCCGTATGGTTACTCGTACCTTAACCCTAACCATAACCCGTACCCTAACCCGAACCTAACACTAAACCTAACCTGTACCCTAACACGTAGCATAACCCTAAACCTAACCCTAACCCTAACCCTTAACCTAACCCATACCCTACCCTTAACCCTACCCCGTACTCTAACCCTAAACCGTACCCTAACCCTAACCCTAATCCCTAACCCTAACCCTAACCTGTACCCTAAACCTAACCCTAACCCTCTTACCCTAACCCTAACCCTGACACTAACCCTAACCCTAACCTGTACCCTAAACCGTACCCTAACCCTAACCCGTCCCCTAAGCCTAACCCGTACCCTAAACCTAACCCTAAACCTAACCCTAAACCTGACCCTAACCCTAACACTATCCCGTTCCCTAAACCTAACCCTAACCTTTAACCTAACCTGTACCCAAACCTATCATGTACCCTAACCCTAACCCTAACCCTAAACTGTACCCAAACCCTAACCATAAACCTAACCCATATCCTAACCCTAAAACTTACCCGTACCCTATCCCCAACCCTAACCCTAAACCGTAACGTAACCCAGTCCCTAACTCTAAACCTGACATGAAACCTAACCCTAACCCTAACTCTAACACTAACCCTACCCCTAACCCGCACCCTAAACCTAACCCTAACGCTAACCCTAAAAGTACCCTAACCCTAAACCTAACCTTAACCTAAACTCTAACCCTACTCCGTACTCTAACACTAAACCTAACCCTAACCCGGACCCTAACCCTAACCCGTAAACTAAACCTAACCCTAACCCTAAAATTATCCCGTACACTAACCCTATCCTGTACCCTAAACCTAACCCAAACCTGTACCCTAACCCTAACCCTAAACCTAACCGTATCCGTACACTAACACTAACCCTAACCCTAACACTAAACCTAACCCTCACCTTAACCCTAACCCGTACTGTAACCCTAACCCGTACCATAACCCTAACCCTAACCCTAAACTTAACCGTAACCCTGACCCGTACCCTAACCCTAAAACCAGGCCGTACCCTAACCCCAACCCTAAACCTAACCTATACACTAACCCTATCCCTAACGCTAACCTGACCCTAAACCTAACCCTAACCCGTACCCTAACCCTAACCCTAACCCGTACCCTAACCCTAATCCTAACTCTATCCGTACTCTAACCCTAACCCTAAACCTAAACCTAACAATAACCCTAACCCTAACCCTAACCCGTACCATAAACCTAACACTAACACTAACCCGTACCCTAACCCTAACCCGTACCCTCAACCTAACCCGATGCCTAACCCTAACCCACACCCTAAACCAAACCCTAACCCTAGACCTAACTCGTACCCTAAACCTATCCCGTACCCTAACCCAAATGCTAATCTGTCCCTAACCCTAGACCTAATCCATACACTAACCCTAACCCGTACCCTAACACTAACACTAACCCTAAACCTAAACTGTACCCTAACCCTAACCCTAACACTAACACTAACCATAATCCTAAACCTATCCCGTACACTAACCCTAACCCTAACCCGTACCCGTAGCCTAACCCTAACCCTAACTCTAACCCTAACACTAACCCTACCCCGTACTCTAACACTAACCCAAACGTTAACCCTAATCCATAACCTAACCTGTAACCTAACTGTAACCCTAACCTATACACTAACACGTACCATAACCCTAACCCTAATCCTAACCCTAACCCTAAATCTAACCCATACCCTACCCCTCACCCTAACCCATACCCTAACCCTAACTCGTATCCTAACCCTAAACCTTACCTAACCCCTAACCTTAACACTAACTGTACCCTAAACCTAACCCTAACCCTAACTCGTACCATAACCCTAACCCTAACCCTGACACTAACCCGCACCCTAAAACTAAACCTAACCCTAACCCTAATCATAAACCTTACCGTACCCTAACCCTAACACATACCCTAAACCTAACCCTAAAATTACCGTAACCCTGACCCGTACCCTAACCCTAAAACCAGCCCGTACCCTAACCCCAACCCTAAACCTAACTTATACACTAACCCTATCCCTAACGCTAACCCTGACCCTAAACCTAACTCTAACCCGTACCCTAACACTAACCCTAACCCTAACCCTCACCTAAACCTAACCCTAACCCGTACCCTAAACCTAACCCGTAACCTAAACCTAACCCTAACCCTAAACTTAACCCATACCCTAACCCTATCCTGTACCCTAAACCTAACCCTAACAGGTACCCTAACCCTAACCCTAACCCTAACCCTAACCCTAACCGTACTCTAACCCTAACACTAACCCTCACCCTAACCCTAACCGTACTGTAACCCTAACCCGTACCCTAACCCCAACCCTAAACCTTCCCGTACCCTAACCCGTACCCTAACCCTAACCCACACCTAAACCTAACCCTAACCCATAACCTAAGCCTAACCCTAACCCTAAACTTAACCCGTACACTAAACCTATCCCGTGCACTTAACCTAACCCTAACCCGTAACCTAACCCTAAACATAACCCTAAGCCTAACCCGTACATTAACCCTAACCCTAACACTAACACTAACCCTACCCCGTACTCTAACCCTAACCCTAACTCTAACCCTAACCCGTACCTTAACCCTAACCCTAACCCTAACCTAACCCTACCCCGTAATCTAACCCTAACACAAACCCTAACCCTAACCCGTACTCTAACCCTAACCCTAACCCTAACCCTAACGCTAACCGTACTCTAACCCTAACATTAACTCTCACCCTAACCCTAACCGTTCTATAACCCTAACCCGTACAATAACCCTACCCTAACCGGTACCTTAAACCTAACCTGTAACCTAAACCTAAGCCTAACCGTAAACTTAACCCGTATGCTAAACCTATCCTGTACCCTAAACCTAACCCTAACCCATACCCTAACCCTAAGCCTAACCCTAAACCTATCCGTACTCTAACCATAACCCTAACCCTAACCCTAAAACTAACCCTAAACTGTACTCTAACACTAACCCTAAAACTAAAGTAACCCTAACCCTTACGCTAACCCTAACCGTACCCTAACACTAACCCTAAACCTAACACTATCCCTAACCCGTACTCTAACCCTAAACCTAACCCTAACTCTAACCCTAACACGTACTATAACCCTAAACCTAACCCTAACCCTAAACCTAACCTTAACCCGTACTCTAACCCTATCCCGAAGCCTAACCGTAACTCTAACCCTAACCCCTAACCCTAACACTCACCCTCTTCCTTACCCTATCCCGTACCCAAACGTACCTTACCAAAAGGTACACCTAACCTGTACCCTAACACTAACCCAAACCTGTACTCTAACCCTAACCATAACCCTAACCCTATCCCTAAACCGCACCCTAAACTTAACCCTAAACCTAACCCTAACCTTAACCCTTAACCGTACCCTAACCCTAACCCACACCCTAACCCTAACCCTAACTTTAACCGTAACCCTAACCCATAACCTAACTCTAAAACTAACCCGTTCCCTAACCCCAACCCTAACCCTAACCCATACCCTAACACTAACCCTAACACTAAACCTGACCCTAAACCTAACCCTAACCTGTACACTAACCCTAAACATAACCCTAACCCGCACCCTAAACCTAACCATAACACGTACCCTAACCCTAACCTGTAACCTAAACCTAACCCTAACCCTAAACTTACCCCGTACGCTAACACTATCCCGTACCCTAAACCTAACCCTAACGTGTAACCGAACCCTAAACCTAAACCTAAGCCTAAACCGTACATTAACCCGAACCCTAAATCTAACCCTAACCCTACCCCGTAATCTAACCCTAACCCTAACCCGTACCCGTACCCTAACCGGTACCCTAACCCTAACCCTAACCCTTTCCCTAACCCTAACACTAACCCTAAACCTTACTCTAACCCTAACCCTAACCCTAACCCGTACACTAACCGGTACCCTAACCCTAACCCTAAACCTTTCCCTAACCCTAACACTAAACCTAAACCTTACTCTAACCCTAACCCTCACCCTAACCCTAACCAGTACTGTAACCATAACCCGTAACATAACCCTAACTCTAACCTGTACCCTAACCCTAACCTAACTCATAGCCTAACACTAACCCTGAACCTAACCCTAACCCGTACCCTAACCTAAACCGTACCCAAACCCTAAACCTAACCCTAAGTCGTACCCTAAACCTAACCCTAACCCTAACTCATACCCTAAACCTAACCCTAAACCTGACCCTAACCCTAACCCGTACCCTAAACCTAACCCCTACACTAACCCTAATCCTACACCTAACCCTAACCCTAACCTTACACTAAACCTAACCCTAACCCTTGACCTAACCCATACCCAACCCTATCTCGAACCCTAACCCTAACCCTAACCCGTACCCAAACCCTAACAGTAAGCCTAACGCATTCCCTAGCGCTAACCCTAACCCTAAACCTAATCCTAACCCGCACCCTAATCGTAAACCTAACCCTAACCCTAACCATAACCCTTAACCATATCCTAGCCCTAACCCATACCCTAACACTAACCCTAACCTTAACTGTAACCCTAACCCGTACCCTAACCATAAAACTAACCCGTAACCTAACCCCAACCCTAACCCTAACCCACACCGAAACCTAACCCTAACCCGAACCCAGCCCTAACCCGTAACCTAAACCTAACCCTAACCCTAAACTTAACCTGAACACTAAACCTATCCCGTACCCTAAATCTAACCCTAACCCGTACACTAACCCTAACCCTAACCCTAACACTATCCGTACACCAACCCTAAACCTAACCCTAACACTATCCCTAACCCGTACTCTAACACTAAACCTAACCCTAAACCTAACCCTAACCCGTACTCTAACCCTAACCCATACCCTAACACTAACGCTTACCCTAACCCTAAACCTAACCTGTACCCTAAACGTAAAAGTAACCCTAACCCGTACCCAAACCCTTACCCTAACACGTACCCTAACCCTAACCGTAACACGCACACTAAACCTAACCCTAACCCTAGACCTAACTCGCACACTAACCCTATCCCGTACCGTAACCTTAACCCAACCCGTACCGTAACCCTAACCCTAACCCTAACCCTAACACTTACCCTAACCGTACTCTAACCCTAACCCTAACCCTAACCATTCTCTAACCCTAACCCTAACCCTCACCCTAACCCTAACCCGTACTGTAACCCTAACCCATACCATAACCCTAACCCTAACCCGTACCCTAACCCTAACCCTAAATCGTACCCTAACCCTAACACTAACCCTGACCCTAAACCTAACCCTAACCCTGACCCTAACCCTAACCCTAACCCGTACCCTAAGCATAACCCATTCCCTAACCCTAACCCTAAACCTAACCCTATCCCTAATCCGTAACCTAAACCTAACCCTAACCCTTGACCTAACCTGTACCCAAACCTATCCCGTACCCTAAACTTAACCCTAACCCGTATTCAAACACTAATAGTAACCCTAACCCATACCCTAGCGCTAACCCTAACCCTAACCATACTCTAACACTAACCCAAACCCTCACCCTAACCCTACCCCGTACTGTAAACCTAACCCGTACCATAACCCTAACCCTAACCCATACCCTAGCCCTAACTCTTACTCGTACCCTAACACTAACCCTAACCCTGACCCTAATCCTAACCCTAACCCGTACCCTAAACCTAACCCGTACTTTAACCCTAACCCGTACCCTAAACCACCCTAACACTAACTCGTACCCTAAACCTAACCCTAACCCTGAACCTAACCCTAACCCTAACCCGTACCCTAAGCATAACCCATACCCTAACCCTAAACCTAAACCTAACCCTTACCCTAACCCATACCCTAAATCTAACCCTAACCCTTGACCTAACCCGTACCCAAACCTATCCCGTATGGTATCCCTAACCCTAACCCGTACTCAAACCCTAACAGTAACACTAACCCATACCCTAGCACTAACACTAACCCTAACCCTAACCCTAACCTGGACCCTAAACCTAACCATACAATGACCCTAACACTAACCATATCCCATACCATAACCCTAAACCATACCAAACCCTAACCCTAAACCTAACCCATCCCCTAACCCTAAACGTAACCCTAGCCCGTACCCAAACCCTAAACCTAACACGTATCCTAACCTTAAACTCACCCTAACCCTAACCCGCACACTTAACCTAACACTAACCCTAGACCTAACACGTACACTAACCCTATCCCGTACCCTAAACTTAACCCTACCCGTACTGTGTCCCTAACACTAACCCTAACTCTAACCCTAACCCGTACACTAACCCTAACCGAACTTTAACCCTAACCCTAACCCGTACCCTAACCCTACCCGTAGCCTATTCCTAACACTAACCCTAACCCCTAACCCTAAGCCTAACCGTAACCCTTACCCGAACCCGTACCCAAACGGTAAACCTAACCCGTACCCTAACATTAACCCAAATCCGTACTCTAACCTAACCGTAACCCTACCCTAACCCTAACCCACACCCTAAACTTAACCCTAACCCTAAACGAAACCATAACCCTTAACCGTAACCTAACCCTAACCAATAACCTAACCCTAACCATAACCTTTACCATAACCCTAATCTGTAACCTAACCCTAAAACTAACCCGTACCCTAACCCCAACCCTAACCCTAACACAAACCCTACCCCGTACTCTAACCCTAACCCCAACCCGTACCCTAAACCTAACCCTAATCCTAACTCGTACCCTATCCCTAACAATAAGCCTGACCCTAAACCTAACCATAACCCATACCCTAAACCTAACCCTAACCTTTGACCTAACCCGTACCCAACCATATCCCGTACCCTAACCCTAACCCTAACCCGTACCCAAAACCTAACAGTTACCCTAACCCATAACTTTGCGCTAACCCTAACCCTAACTCTAAGCCTAACCCGCACCCTAAACCTAAACCTAACCCTAACCTAACCATAACGCTTACCCGTACCCTAACCCTAACCCATACCCTAACACTAACCCTAACCTTAACCGTAACCCTAACCCGTACCCTAACCCTAAAACTAACCCGTACCCTAACCCCAACCCTAACCCTAACCCATGCCATGATCCTATCCCTAATCCTAACCCTGACCCTAAACCTAACCCTAAACCGTACCCTAACCCTAACCCGCACCTATACCTAACCCTAACCCATACCCTAACTCTAACCCATAACCTAACCCTAACCCTAACCCTAAACTTAACCCGTACACTAACCCTAACCTATACCCTAAACCTAACCCTAACCTTAAACATAACCCTAAACCATACCCTAACTCTAAAACTAACCCGTACCCTTACTTCAACCCTAAACCTAATCCGTACCCTAACACTAACCCTAACCCTAACTCTGACCCTAAACCTAACCCTATCCCTTACACTAACACTAACCCTAACACTAACCCGCACCCTAAACCTAAACCCTAACCCGTAACCTAACCCTAACCCGTAAACTAAACCTAACCCTAACCCTAAACTTACCCTTACGCTAAACCTATCCCTTACTCTAAACCTAACCCTAACCCGTATCCTAACCCTAAACCTAACCCTTACCCTAACCCGTACATTAACCCTAACACGAACCCTAACCCAAACACTAAACCTAACCCGTACGCTAACCCTAACCCTAACCCTAACCATACTCTTACCCTAACCCTAACCCTCACCCTAACCCTAATCCGTACTGTAACCCTATACCGTACCATAACCCTAAACCGAACCCGTACCCTAAACCTAACCCTAACTCGTACACTAACCCTAAACCTAACCCTGAACCTAACACTAACCCCAACCCATACCCTAAACCTAACCCGTACCCTAAACCTAACCCTAACCCTAACCCTTACCCTCGCCCGTAAAAAAACGGTAAACGTAACCCATAAGCTAACACTAACCCAAACCCGGACTCTAAGCCTAACCCTAACCGTAAACCTAACAGGCACCCTAAACTTAACCCTAACCCTAACACAAACCATAACCCTTAACCGTAACCTAACCCTAACCCATACCCTAACCCTAACCCTAACCTTAACCGTAACCCTAACCCATACCCTAACCCTAAAACTAACCCGTACCGTAACCCAAACCTAACCCGTACCCTAACACTAACCCTAACCCTAACACTGACCCTAAACCTAACCCTAACCCTTACACTAATCCTAACCCTAACCCTAACCCGTAAACTAAACCTAACCATAACCCTAAACTTAACCCTTATGCTAACCCTATCCCGTACCCTAAACCTAACCCTAACCTGTATCCTAACACTAAACCTAACCCTAAGCCTAAACCATACATTAACCCCAACACTAAACCTAACACTAAACCTACCCCGTACTCTGACCCTAACCCTAACCCTGACCCTAACCTGTACACTAAACCTAACCCTAACCCTAACCCTAACGCTAACCCGTACTTAACCCTAAGCCTAACCCTAACCCTAAACCTAACTTTAAACATAACCCTAACCCATACTCTAACCCTAAAACTAACCCATACCCTAATGCCAACCATAACACTAACTCGTACCGTAACCCTATCCCTAACCCTAAACCTGACCCTAAACGTAACTCTAACCCGTACCCTAACCCTAACCCTAACCCTAACCCTATCCGTACACTAACCTAACCCTAACCCTAACACTAGACCTAACCCGTACTCTAACCCTAACCCTAACCCTAAAACTAACCCTAACCCATACTCTAACCCTAACCCGTACCCTAACACTAACCCTAACACTAACCCTAACCCGTACCCAAACCCTAACCCGTAACCTAAACCTAAACCTAAACCTAAACTTATCCCGTACACTAACCCTATCCTGTACCCTAACCTTAAACCTAACCCATACCGTAACATTACACTAACACTAACCTTAACCCTAACCCTGACCCGTACACTAACCCTAACCTAAACCCTAACCCTAACCCTAACCCGTACCCTAACCCTAACTGTAACCCTAACCGTAACACTAAACCTAACCCGTACTCTAACCCAAACCCTAACCCTAACCCTAACCCTAATCCTAACCGTACTCTAACCCTAACCCTAACCCTCACCCTAACCCTAACCCGTACTATAACAGTAACCCGTACCATAACCCTAAAACTAACCCTAACCTATTTTATTTTTTTTTAACTAACCCTAACCTTAAGCGTAACCCTGACCCGTACCATAACCCTAAATCTAACCCGGACCCAAACCCCATCCCTAACCCTATCCCTTACCCTAACCCTATCCCTAACGCTAACCCTGACCTTAAACCTAACCCTAAACCATACCCTAACCCTAACCTTAACCCTAACACTCACGTAAACGTAACCCTAACCTGTACCCTAACCCTAACCCAAACCCTAACCCTATCCGTACTCTAACCCTAACACTAACCCTAACACTAAAACTAACTTGAATTCTAACCCTAACCCTAAACCTATACGTAACCCTAACCCGTACTCTAACCCTAACCCGTACCCGAACACTAACCCTAACCCTAACACTATCCCTAACCCGTACTCTAACCCCAACCCGTAGCCTAACACTAACTCTAACCCTAACCCCTAACTCTAAACCTAACCCTAACCCTTACCCTAACCTGTGTCCAAACGGTAAACCTAACCCGTACCCTAACACTAACCCAAACCCGTACTCTAACCCTAACCCTAACTCTAACCCTAAACCGCACCCTAAACTTAACCCTTACCCTAACCCTAACCATAACCCCTAATCATACCCTAACCCTAACCCTAACTCGTACCTTAAAACTAACGCTTACCCTAAC